>CAOGCB010355229.1:0-10753 GCA_948266635.1 Cnidoscolus chayamansa | reverse complement strand
GAAGGGTGTCTTTTCCTCCCAAAAATATAAGCAGAAGTAATTTAGAAGAAAGGAAAAGGAGATAATGAATAAAAAAGGAAATACGTGATGAAAGGGGAAGGCATACACTGCATAATGTTATCCCATTTGACAAAGAATTTGACCAGGAGAAGATACAGATTTAACAGAAAAGTCGGGATAATATTATAACCGGAACACCTACTAAGCAGAAAAACGAACAAAAACTTTGTAATAAAGGCACAAATAGATGATAAAAAGAGACCTACTTCTCTCCTAAACCACATGATCTTGTGATACATTTGATGCATCAGCTTTTTCTGCAGCTGAATTTGTGTCCATTGTCATTGTTGATAACATTTTCCCTCCTTCTATGCCAGAAGGAACTTGCTTCCACCCCACCCTGAATATGCTTTTGCCCTGCTTAGTCAGCTTATATCCCTTATGGATGCCCATGAAACAGCCAAAAACACGAAATAAATTTTCAGTTTATAAAAAAGACAGAATCACTAATCTTATAATAAGCTAGAATGTGACAAGACCCTACTCTCTACAAAAAGAAGGGAGGCATATTCAACATAAGAAATTATATGAATGACAAGGGAAATGGGCTGTACCAATAGCCTCTACTTCCATCATCAGACTGACTTTTTTTTCATAATTCCCTCCAAAAATGACAAGGTTAATCTCAAAGCACATAAGAAGATATTTCAGCAGAAAAATAGGAGTCAAATACATCCAACACAAACGTGCAAGTGCACTTGCACATATATTTTAATGTTTAAAATAAATAATTCTGGGATGTCAGAACCAACTGAACCATATAAACAAACAGTTTGTAAATCAAAAAAAGAATACGTCCAAAAACAGGATTCAGTTTACAGCTTAGAGTTTACTCAAACCTCAAGAAGGACTCCAACAAAATAAGAGATTTTATTTTAAAAAATCTCTTTTTATTTGTCCTTTAAAAGTTGCTCAAAAAATTTGCTTCCTTTTCTGACAGATGAAACCACCACCACCAGTATTCAACAACATGGGAAATGAAATGAAGATGCATCCAAAAGAAAAGCCAATGCCAAAATGTTTCCTTAATGTTGTATGCAACACTGATACTTTAATATTTTGACAAGCTTGCTTGAAACTTACTTATGATTAGCAAAATTTGTTGGCAAATCTATATTCAGAAAACAACCTGAAGGATAAGTTTGCTTCCTAATATCATCAAGAATAGCACTTATTATCGGCATGCAAGCTTCAGCTGCAAGTGTGAAGTCTAGAATAGTGCTTTTACCTCCAACCCTGTAGATACAAAAGATAGACATATGGGAAAAGAAATTGCCCCTTTTGCAATCATAAAAAGTTAACAGGAACAAAATCCTTCCCACTGATTTGGACTTAGGAATCAAAACATATGTCTGCCTACCAATTATATGAAATGGAGACAGAAGGTACATCATTCAAGAAGGCCTCCCGAGCACCAGCAACAGTACCAGAGAAAACACTGAAATTTAATGAGGGATCCATAAGCATAAAACCATAAACCAGGCAATAACTAAAACAATAATAGATTAATAACTAGTTAGAAGCCCTAGTGTTAAAGGGATGCTTCCTTGTTTCATCACATTGTTAGGGGATGCTTCCTGTCCCCCTAATTCAATTTTCTGTTCCTTTTCCGTCGAAGATTTCCACTTCAAGAGAGAGAGAGAGGGAGGTAGTGGAATATGAAAGGCATAGAAGTGTATTAATACTAACATGTGATAGCCACAGTTGCTCACATATTTATACCACTGATTACCTATGTGAAGAAAT
The DNA here is from genome assembly GCA_948266635.1 of Cnidoscolus chayamansa. Lineage (NCBI taxonomy): Eukaryota > Viridiplantae > Streptophyta > Magnoliopsida > Malpighiales > Euphorbiaceae > Cnidoscolus > Cnidoscolus chayamansa. The sequence goes on along the minus strand of CAOGCB010355229.1, from coordinate 8,947 downwards.
AGAAAAACAAATTAGCACCTTCAAGCAGCAACTTGTGATCAACAGAACCTCAACACGTGAAAAAATGATGTGTGCAAGCATTTTGTTCAGCATGGAAGAATTCTCCAAAAAAGTAACATCAACTGAGAAACATAGAGAGATATATAGATGAAAAGTGAAATTGTAGGGCCACAGCAGAGAATAAGAGCACATACATGCAAAAATTAGCGCATAAGAGTTGTATTCTTGAATGAATCTACTCTAGCATTGGTTTAATTCAGAATTTTGTATCTACAGATTAAAGCAGAGAGCTACCAGATCAGGAATGGAAGGAAATAGTGCTTTGGAGACTCCTAAAGAAGCACAATCAACTGGAGTCCCTGCAAATTAAATGAAGAATTTAAAACTTTTGTAGAAAAGTTACTTGAAATGAAAACGAGAAAAAGCTTTAGCACTGCAAATTGGACAAATGTTAAAGAGTTCAAAATCAGTCTCAACGAACTCCGCATACAAAATTTTAAAGGGACACAGTTAATGCATGTTTAAATTCTAATATCTAAAATGAGAATTTGACAAAGATAAGGCGCATATAAAGAATAACACACCAGAAACTGCAAAAGCTGTTGCTCCTTCAATGACTACTCGCTGAGCTGAAATAGGATGACGCCAAGTAACACAGTGACTGAAGGCGGATTTTTCCCTGAAACTCGTACAATAATCGCATCAACTAAGTCATCAATTCATTTGAAATAGCAAAGCAATGCTAGAAACACAATTCGAAAAGAATACTGCAATAGAAGTCATAGATAGTCGGAGGAGCAATCGCAGCTCAAAATTTCCAACAATAAGCTAAAAAGAAACGCAACACAGGTACAGGTATATGATGGTAAAGAGAGAAATGAAACATACGAATCAGGCGCGCAAACCAGGACGTGGAAGAGATGAGTGGAGACAAGGACGCGAACCAAAGAGCGGAGTCCTGGTGCGTCAATACCGTCGTCGTTGGTGACCATGATCATCGGCTTCTGATTGGAGTTACAAACAGCATCTTCCATTTATGTCCTTTTGTTTTTTCAGCTTTTCAAATCGGAAAACAATCAAACATGCAGGCTGCAGCACTTACCCACTCTTTTTGGCGCGTTCCTTCAGCTAATAGTTGTTAATACTTGCTTTTATCATTTTTTTTTTGAAAAAATTATTAAAAAAAAAGAACAGAGCTTATTTCCACATTTTTTTTAATAAAATAAATAAGTGAGGATGTTGATGGGTAGGTTCCGGACCGCTCTGCGCTTGGATTAATTAGGTATGATATTTGGGCCACAGTTAAAGTGGTTAGTACAAAGAAGCAATTGAGCCATTGGCCCATGTGTTTGTTTGGTTCCCAACTCCCAATTCCCAAAGGCTACCCTTGAACCCTAACCTCCAACCACCATTAATACAGCCAAAGCGAATTAATTCCACATTTTATTGTTCTTGGACTATATAAGGTTTGTCGATGACAATCCCAGAAGATGATGGAAAGTGTTAATATAAGGAAAATAATAAATTAAATTTCAATATTTTTTCATGGAAAAAGAATTACAAAATCTTGATTCAAGTTTGTATATGAGATAAGATAAGATGACTCTAATTTTTTTATTTCTTTTTAATTAGAGTTTGAATTTGATTGAACATTTTTAAAATTTAAAGAAGAGATAATAAATTTGAATTAGTAATCCGGTAGCTTTAGATAAAAGGGAAATCTCTATTCACATACCACACGCAGCTGAAGGGGAAGGAGTTTGCCATCGCAAGAAACCCAAGTTCACAGTAGCCGGTGCTGTAGAAAAAAGCATAATCTCACAAGGAAGAGAACGAAACGAAAACAGGAAGAGGCCAATTCTACAGAAAAGTCTTCAATGACATTTTTTATTTGTGATGCAAAAAAATAATGTTTTCAATGCCAGAGAGAGAAAATCATTAGTAGCCTTGCAATATTAATCTTGGTTGGTCCATGTTTTGCAAGCTGTTAAGGCCAAAAACCACATAGAGAGAGAGACAGACAGTGTCGGTTTTGGTTTGAACAGCTCGTAAAGAGAGAGCGAAAAAGATAGGCTGTTCTGTCAGGCTTTGTCTTAGGTGGGTGCAATCTTGTGATATATTTGCCTCGTTGTCTCTGAGTAGTTGGCCATTAACTTGTTCTTTTAATGGCCTCACTGAGGCACCTTTTTTTTTTTTTTCTCCTTTAATTATTTCTTCTTTCTTCTTAAATTTATTGCTCTATTAATATGATAACAGTTACCTAGTCATCTTTTCTCCTTTTTTCCCTCTTTTATCCACAGAAACACTTCAGCTGACGACAGAAACAAGGAATGAATTGCCCTGCGAGCCTTGAGCCTGATTCTGATGAGTTTGTTGAAGTTGATCCTACTGGGAGATATGGAAGGGTAATTCCATATCATCTTTTCTTGCATTATCTTTGTGTTCATTTCCATTATCTCAAAATTTATGAGTAAGACTTGGTTTTTAACTCTTGTTTGGGTTTCTGCAGTACAATGAAATTCTCGGCAAAGGAGCTTCAAAGATAGTGTATAGACTTTCGTTTCTTTCTTTTTCCCACTTTTATGCAAACCCCACTCAAGTTCTACCAACTATTAATCTTTTTGTTGCTTTCCCATTTAAAATTTGATTCCTTTATTTTGTTTTTTTGATGTGATGTATTTGTTGGTGAAGTTACAAAGCCTTTGATGAGTATGAAGGAATTGAAGTGGCATGGAATCAGGTGAAGCTCTATGATTTCCTCCAAAGTCCTGAAGATCTTGAAAGGCTCTACTGTGAAATTCACCTACTCAAGACTCTAAAACATGAGAACATCATCAAATTCTACACTTCTTGGGTTGATGCAGCTAACAGGAACATCAACTTTGTCACCGAAATGTTTACCTCTGGTACTCTCAGACAGTAAGCATTAATAGAAGTTTGTAAAACTCTAGTGTTTCATTTTGTTGGTTTTGCTCGTCTGGGTCATTGAATTTTCAATGTCGGTTACATTCATTTTGCATGTGAATTTCTATCCATAGGTATAGGCTAAAACACAAGAGAGTAAATATTAGAGCTGTGAAGCACTGGTGCAGACAGATATTGAAGGGGCTTCACTATCTCCATAGCCATAACCCCCCAATAATCCACAGAGATCTCAAGTGTGACAACGTTTTTGTTAATGGCAATCAAGGAGAAGTCAAGATCGGCGATCTTGGCCTAGCTGCAATCCTTAAGAAATCCTATGCGGCTCGTTGCGTTGGTAGTTCCTCCAATATGATCAATTATCATACTAAAGTTGACCATTTTGCTTGCAGATTTTAATATTTTTCTCTTATATTATTTTTCTTGAAATTCTTTTACTTAGGAACGCCGGAGTTCATGGCTCCGGAGGTGTATGAAGAGGAATACAATGAATTAGTCGACATATATTCATTCGGGATGTGTGTGTTGGAGATGGTTACATGCGAATTTCCATATAGTGAATGCAACCATCCTGCTCAGATATACAAGAAAGTTATATCTGTACGAACTAAAAACTCTTATACTTGAGATGGAATTCTTTGTTTACAACCCCTTCTAACAAAATTGTATTCTTGATGTAGGGGAAAAAACCAGATGCTCTGTACAAATTAAAGGATCCTGAGGTGCGACACTTTGTTGAGAAATGTCTAGCAACGGTGTCGAGTAGACTATCTGCCAGAGAGCTTTTGGAGGACCCTTTTCTGCTAATTGATGATTATGGGTATGACTTGAGGTCGTTGGACTACCAGGCTGATCCAAATGAAATGGGAACTCTAGTAACGCAATCTTGCTATGGAGTTAATCACATTGAAAACTCTTTGACCAAGGGTTACGCCCACTATCTTGGTTATGATCCTGAAAATGAAATAGAATACCATAAATTTGGGTATAGACCAAGTGAAATTGATCTCTTCTCTTGTCAAGAGGATGAAAATGCGGAAATTACAATCAAAGGTAGGAGGAGAGAGGATGATGGCATCTTCTTAAGGCTCAGAATTGCAGATGAAGAAGGTTAGTAATTAAAGTTTATAGTTTTCTTGTCCATTATTGTGATTTGACATAGTCATAGTTAATAATTCAGTATGTAGACCATATGAAGAACATGATTTTACCATGCAGGTCGCATTCGGAATATCTACTTCCCATTTGACATTGAGAACGACACTGCTCTGAGGGTTGCAGCTGAAATGGTTTCTGAGCTTGATATTCCTGACCAAAATGAGTTAAAGATAGCAGATATGATAGACAGTGAAATTGCAAGCTTGGTACCTGAATGGAAAAGGGGGGAGGGGAAAGTGGAAAATCAGTGTAAAGATGCAACTTTCTGTCACAATTGCGCTTCACAGGGACACCTACTGGACTATGTGTCATCAAATAATCCAGGAGGCAAGAACTTGCAAGTTCTTCAGCGTAGTAAGCACGGATGTGCCGATGTACACGGCAGATTTGAGGAGATCACTTACCAAGTTGAGGGGCCAGAAGAATGTTCAAGCACTGAGTGTGCACAAGTCGGATCAAGCCAATCCAATGGCATAAGTTATGCTGATATCTGGGCTCAGCGAGAAGCACCAGAATTAAGTTCAAAAGAGATTCATTATGATGATGAGGGACATAATGTAGTGGAACAATCAATTTTTGAAAGGGAAGAGAGAATCACAAACATGGATAGTCTTTGTGAATCCAGAACAAGAAATTGCGTATCTTCAAGCCCTTCGGTACCTTGTGCTCACTGGGATGATTATGAGAATGAAATTAGGCAAGAACTGAGATGGCTTAAAGCAAAATATCAGATGCAGTTAAGGGAGCTTAGAGACCAACAGTTGGCAGTAGAACACAAAAAAGATAATGGAGTTCATTTGCCTTCAATTTTCCCTAAAATAAAGAGAGAAAAATATAAACCTTCCCTGAAATCTCTTCCATCAGGGAAGCATCTTACTTCAACTTTCCTTACTGATGCTGAGAAGAGATATGCCAATACAGAATACCAGCTAGTCCAAAATTTTGAGGCAAGCAACAAAGGATACAGCCCCGAGCAAATGGTCACTGCTATGAGTTCCTACACAGTAGATTTGCTTCCATATTCTCTCCACAGAGCAACCTCCCTCCCTGTTGATGCTCTTGATGTTTAATAACTTCACAGTTTTCTACTCACTTCCCCAAGTGTGCACTATACCCCCTTATCCCTCAATATATTATACCCACTTATTCGTCAGTATATAGGATGCTTCTCTCTCCTGATGAGGAAAAAAAAGAAGTGGCGATGAAATTAGCTGTGCAAGCAGAGATGTAGTCTTGCAGCTTACAGTCTAACATCGAATGTACATTACCAATTAACATTCAGGCAAACAAGTTTCCTCAAATTCTGTCTGACATCACATCTCCTGCAATGAGAGAAATTTCTTCTAATCTCCATCTTTGTTTTTACTTGGCTATGGTTTCTAGACTGCCTGATGTGTCATCTCCGATAGGTTCTGTGTCTTAATAATTACTCCTGATTGACCAACAGAAAGTTTTGATAGGCAAACACCAGGAGCATGTTGTCCTCTTTTACCCTTGCAAGGCAGGGAAAAAAGGCCTTTTCATATGTTTTTAACTGGGACCATTAGCATTAGGTGATCAACTGAAGGTACCACTCTCTCTACCTATTCGGCATGTTCCCACCCCAACCCCTACTTCTCTGCCTGCCCCTAAGTTTCAAAGTCAAAAAAAATTAGAGGGATGTTTCAATATGCAAAAGTAGAATGGTCCTAACACCCAATCCTTCCAAGTTTTCTTTTTTTTTTTTTTATCACAAACCTAACCTCGCTCCTGCCCTGTTGGCTGTTCCTAGATAAGAGCAAGAAGTGGGATTCTTGAACTCCTTCCATGCTTTTTTTTTTTTTTTTTTTTTCTGGGATACTACTTGTATAATAGTTCATTAAAGTTAAGTTATGAATTACTTGCTTTTGGGACCTTTAGGTCTATTCAGTATCATGGCCGCGAACCAGACATAAATAAAAAAGGTAGGGTTATAGAAAAGTAAGCTACCACGTGTTGAGATTCCCATTTACTACTTTTTCAAAAAGAGACCTCGCAAAGTCCGGCTTCCATGTTTATTTCAGCACCAGAATGCCGAGGAAAAGAGGAGGAAGGGTACAAAGAGCAGTGCAAATTGTCACTTTGCATTATTGCATTGAATCTGTCATCTTCAACCCCTCATGCTCAACCTCTCTCTTTATTTCTTTGTCGTTTACTTACCGGTTTGCTGGTTAAATTAAATATTACTTGGAGTATTCATTCCTAAAATTATTAGTGAGAAAGAAAAACGCTCGTAGTTGTGTATTTTTCCAATGAAAAGCAGCAGAGTTGGTAGAGTCATAACTCATCCCTGTCACCGACTAATGGTATGATAATGAAGCATGATTTGAACAAGATTTCCAATAGATGTACAGACAACTAGAAAGAGGCAGAATCATTATATTCCAATAGATGTCCAAGTGTAGCATTACCCTTGATCATTGGCACTAGGGTCTCCCTTCTTTATGAACTCATTGTCCTTTTCTTGGCCGCTTAATAAGACCCACCCACCTGGAATCTTATGCCTATTTTTTCTACAAGTTATGCTTAGGAATTCAAGTCTCTTTTTGGGGGTGTTATTTAAAGATTTTACGATATTTTTCTAAGTCTAGTACAAAGCTAACTACAATGTCTAAATTATTAACTATATTGTTTTCACGGGGATTATGAACAAATGTCCTAATTTTGTTTTAACTGTTTGCATTAAAGCCCAACGAAGTACAAACCCAAGTTTACTCTAACCAAGAGAGTCCATCAAGGAGACTGGGATACAGAAGCCGAAAACCAGTAAAAAAAGTCACCGAGCACATCGGCTCTCACCAAACGAAAAGCCTTCTTTCGATTCAACCCCATCAGGACTTAGTGAGCCTCCAGTGACTCCAGATAAGAAATATAATTCAAAAGCTCAGAAACTCTATGACCAAAAGCTCAGGTTTTCTCTCCAGAGCCTATATGCTAATGCCGCTATCTTCTTCTTCTTTTTTTTTTATTTGATGGAAGTACAGTGAACCTGTACAACTGAACGAAACAAGAAGAGTGGTGTGATGATGAAAGCTTAACTTGACATATGAACGGGCAGAGATGTACGGTGAATTCTGCAGCAATGTATTTATAGTTTCTCCATCCAAAAACTAAAATTTAAATTATTCACATTGCAGAAGAAAAGTAAATAATTTATACAATGCATATGTAGTTTCGTATCACTTTAGTTTACTTCAGAACAAAAATCATTGCCGGTGAATCAAATAGGTCTCAGAAGTGGGTAGTCTTCAAGCATTGCCTCCTCTGACAAAGTATCATTCTCATTCTGGGGAGTCCAGAGCACCTCCACTGCCTACAGGGCGGAAACATTGAAAATATTTATTACATAAAGGGCATGAGTTCATTGGAATACAATATTTACAGATTTTATCATCACCATAAGGTTGCTGGAACCAATATCCAAAGATCTCAAGGCGTCTTTCATGTCATGAATGCTTCTAATGGCAGGAAATCTGTAAGAACCTTTAGCAGCTACTAGGACTGTCACCTGTAAACAAGTAGCAGGATGAAAACTTCGAAAGGTATGTGTCTAAAAAATATGAATTTGCATATTAAATAAATCCTTGCTAGTTGAAGGAATCAACTTTACAACATTTATTCTTTTATACACGTTTGATGTTTCTTTCCTCATTCGAACAAAAAACCAAGAAGATAACAATTCATATATAAGTTAAAAATGTTGATAGTGTGTAATCTAGGAAACAAATCCAGTTGAATGCCTGAACCTTGAATATGCATTATCTTTGTATGACCAAGTAGAAGTGAAATCCATGATTGTTTTAAAAGAAAAATAAGAATAAAATAGAAAGATAAGTAGAAAATTATCTCCTTCACAATTGTTTACTATGAAATTCTTCCTTGTATAACTGATTCTGATATCAATTGGGAATCTCCAAGACTCGAGAATGGCAGCAAAGAATTAATTCAAAGATGGATCTAGAACATTATGAATGAGATGTGTTATTGCAAAAAAACACAAGACTCCAGAGGATTGTTGTAATTCACTTGGATATGTTGAATGTGGAAAAAGAATGAGTTACATATACTTGTTTACAAGAAAATGCAATGATCATATAATTTGAATGCCAAAGCAGATGACTTTACCACTATGTAATCTTTCCCAAGTTTGCTAGCATTATGGTTAACTGCTCTTTGCATCCTGACATTGTTGACATTAATCAGAGACTCCATGTCCAATTTCCCTCTTTCTTCACTTGAGAGTTCTCTGAAGCTCTTTTCCACGTCTTCAACACTCCAATGCTGTTTCACCTGCAAAAAAAATTAAAAAATTTCGCTTATTACATAATATTTTCATAGTACCATCATTATTCCAAGGACACGAGTCAAGTAATCAATTTCAGGCAACAACGATTTCCTTCTCAATGTCTCAAGTTCCAAGAAAGAAAGTGAAAAGGAAAATACATGTTAGAAGAACTTGGAAGCTGCAACTTCAATTCACTGCTTAAATGCAGCCACTTCTTTAGCAGACATTATAATAGTGAAAACTTATCAGCATACATTCATCTGAGGAATTCAAAAATAGGAAATCATATAATCATACAGAAATTATAGCATCACAATTTAAATAGTAAGAGAACCTTCAGCTTAGTCATCAGAGAATATAAGATTGACTTACAGATGAATAACCAGAGATGAAGTGTTTTGAATGTCGAAGCAGAGCTAATGTGGTTTCTGCATCCATAATGTACCACATGTATTAGCAACAGTAAACCAACTGTATCTTTTCACTTGATTAGATAGTTACGAATGATACCGGCAACATAAATAAGTCAACCCAAAATTCATAAATGACACAGTTCATAGTAAT
>CAOGCB010355141.1:0-23419 GCA_948266635.1 Cnidoscolus chayamansa | reverse complement strand
AAAGAAAATTTGATGTTATGAACTTAGGTTGTATTAGAGTTTAACATGACATTTGAAGTTACTTTAGCAAATTTTAAACCCTTAGTTAATTATCTAGCCATAATTTGGAGTGAGAAAAACATGAATCCTAAATTGAATATGAAAGTATGAGAAAAGGGAAACTAAAATTATAATACGTGTTTGTTTTAAGTCAATAAAGGATGAAGGAATTGATAGAGAAAAATTGAGTTAAGTGAAATAATGGACAACTGTTTATGTCAAAAGTGAGAAGTGGTACGGAGCATTAAAATGCAACCACTTTAAGGTTTTTCTTTGAAGTTAAAAAAAATGCAATACGATGAGGTAACATACGAGAAAAAAGAAGAAGGGAGAAGTGATATGGAGCCTAAAATGCAACCACTTTGTATGATAGAAATATGTTACCTAAAAATGCCTTGAGATATGAAACAATACATGTGTGCTAATTTCATCCTAAGTACTCTTCTATTTTCCATTTCAAGGAAGGATAATTGTCTATCTCATATTTAAATTTGGTTAGATTCTTAACTTTAGATTTTGTTTGTTAAAATTCTTCCACATGGCACAATTCACTTTAAGACTCAGGTTCATACTCAAATTGCTCTTTATTTTTGATAAATATTTGAGAAGTCCAAATCGGAAGGGTAAAATATAATCTCTTAAACATTTGTTAAGAGAAAGAAGAAAATATTTTGCTTAGGGACAAGCAAAAAGCTAAGTGTGGAGGAATTGATAACATTGTCAAAATGACAAGTATGTTTAAGTTTATTTTGCATGATTACATGTGTGTTTTTTCATATTTTATGTTTTCTTGTATTGTTTTTTGTTAGAATAAGTTTCAGGTAGGAATTCAAGTCTTGGATTGGATATGGATTCAAATAGTAACAGAAAAGATCCAAATTTGGCTAAGTATGAAAAGACAGGGAGAGTTGTGGGCGCGACTCTTAAGCACGCGGCCACGATGCATACATGAAGTTTGGTAGTAACAACATAGCAATAGTCATGAGCGTGACTCCAGTGTTCATGGGCGTGACTCGTCTCTCTAGAATCTAGAAACTACCTATTTTCCAGAGAGATGTGTTGCTTCAACATAACCTTTCGGAAGCACCCGCCAAAAGCCAATTGAAACCACTATTTTGGCCAGCCAATCATCTCCAAAACTACTCTCCTATCTTTTCCTATAAATACAAGTTTTAGAAGAAAAATCAAGAGGAAGAGAGGAGATTGACAGTACCAAAGTCAGGAAAAAAAAAACACTTAGGAAAAGTCGATTAACATCACTTGTTTTTGTTCATGCCAAACACATATCAAGAAGTTCCTCGAGGTGTGACGTCCTCTAGAGGCTGGAGTTTGATTTCGTTTATCTTCTCTTGTTCTTTAAGACTTCTTGTATGTTGGTCTTTATATTCTCTACTCAAAACAACATTATAAAGCAGATATTTTTGAATGAAAGTTTTTTTAAAGTTACCTTTTGATTCTTTATGAAATCCAATTGACTAGTATTGTTCTCATAAGGAAATTAATCCAAGTAAATTAAGGAGATAACATTTATTTAAATAAAGTAATGTTTGAAGTAAATTTTCATGACAAATTACTAACTTGGTTTCTCAAAACTAATTCTAACTTGTTGCAATAATCAAAAGACAAGATGTGGGTTTAATCTTTGTCAAAATAAGGTATTTGATGTATGTAGAAATACATATAAAAAATAGAGTAATCCTACACTGAAAGGTTGGATTATAGTTTACCGAATGCATTTAAAGAAACATTTATTACATGAATCCGAGTTTTGTTTAAAGGGAAGAATAATTTAGGCATGATCAATAAACATAAGCAGATTGCTGTAACTCTTATTTAATTTCTTTAATTAGTAAACTTGGTTTAAGTAGAAATATAAACTTAATTCTTAAATCTTTAATGGCTGTAAACATAAATGTTAAGAATTAGTAGTCAGTGGACATAACCCGTTCCTCGTGGGAACGATCTTTTTATTACTACTTTGCGATCCGTATACTTGCGGGTAGATCAAGCAACACCGACTTTGTGAGTCTGTCAACTATTACCCATATGGAGTCACACCTGTTGGAACTAACTGGCAACCCAACAATAAAATGCATAAAGATGTGCTCCCACTTTCACTCTAGAATCGATAGTGGGTTTAGTATCCCTTTTGGCTTCTGATGCTCCAACTTAATCCTCTGACACACCTCATATAACGATACAAAATTGCAATCTCCCTCTTCATTGCAGGCCACTAATAGACTTTCTTCAAATCTTGATACATTTTCGTGGCCCAAGATGAACTATAGCGAGCATCACGTGCTTCACTCATATGTTCCCCATTAATGCGATATCATTTGGCACACATAATTTGTTCCCAAATTAGAGAATACATTGGTTGTCAAATTTGAACTCATCATTCTTCCCATTCTATATTGACCTGTCTATTCTGACCAACTCTAGGTCTTCATGTTGTTTATGAGCCACCTGTTCAAGAAACACTGGAGTCACTTTCATCTGTGCCACTAAGGCCCCATTCTCTGCTATCTCTAATCAAAGCCCATCGCCTACCAGTCTGTAAAACTCTATGACAGCTAGCCTTCATACTGTAGTGATGTGAGATAGGCTAGTCTATGATTTTCGATTAAAGGCATCATCTACTACATTCACTTTGCCCAGATGGTACTGTATTCTACAGTCATAATCACTAAGTAACTCTACCCATCGTCTATGTCCCAAATTTAACTCTTTCTGAGTCATAATATATTGGAGACTCTTGTGGTTTGTGAAGATCTCACATTTGACCTCATATAAATAATGTCTCCACATCTTCAATGCAAATATCACTGCAACCATTTCTAGATTGTGAGTCGGGCAATTCTTCGCATGCTTCTTCTACTATCTTAATGCATACAATCTGATTATCGTTCTGCATCAGAACACACCCTAATCCCACTATGGATGCATCACAATATACGATGAAGTCTTCACTTATCTTCCATAAAGCTAACACCGATGTCGTGGTCAACTTCCTCTTTAGCTTCTAGAAACTCTTCTCACACGCATCAGACCATACAAACTCTTGGTTCTTCTTAGTTAACCGTGTCATCAGAGCAGTTATCTTGGAGAAATCTTGTATCAATCTCTTGTAGTAGCTAGCCAAACCTATAAAACTCATTATCTCTATAACTATAGTAGGTGCAGGCCAATCTGCTACCACCTCTACTTTCTTATGGTCCACCTTGATGCCATGTTTAGACACCATGTGGCCTAAGAACGATATATTACTCAGTCAAAACTCACACTTCAAGAACTTCATATAGCTGGTGCTCTCTCAGTGTCTATAAAACCAGTCTGAGGTGTCAGGCATGTTCTTCTGTGTTTCTGAAGACTATCACAAAGTGATACAGGAATGGTCTAAAAACTCTATTCATGAGATCCATGAATAGAGCTGGGGCATTAGTTAACCCAAAGGACATTACAATGAACTCATAGTGCCCATACCTCGTATGAAATGTAGTCTTAGATATATCACTATCTTTGATCCACAATTGATGATAGCCCGATCCCAAGTCTATCTTGTAGAAGAGACTAGCTCCTGCCAACTGGTCGAACAAATCCTCAATCCTCGATAATAGATACTTATTCTTCATGGTGACCTTGTTTAATTGTCTGTAATCTATACATAATCTCATAGTCCCTTCTTTCTTACAAACAGTACAAGTGCACCCCATGGTGATGTACTTGGTTTGATGAAACCCTTCTCAACTAATTCTTGTAACTGTGTCTTTAACTCTTTCAATTATGCAGGAGCCATCTTGTAGGGCGGGATAGAAATAGGTCTAACACCTGGTAATAATTCTGTCTCGAACTCTATGTCCCTATTAGGTGGCAAACCTGCAAGCTCAGCAGGGAATACATTGGGAAACTCCCTCACTATTGGCACTAACTTTGGTTCCCTCACTTTGATATGTTGTCCTAACATAAGCTATAAATCTTTGGCATCCCTTCCTAAGCAATCTATGTGCCTGCATGGGCATACTGTGGTGTCCTCTTGAAATGTGACGTATGATCCATCTAGTCCTCTGAAATTCACTACCTTGTTCCTGTAGTCCAAGGTAGCATCATGTAGTGATAACAGTCCATACCTAGTATGACGTCGAAATCCGTCAAATTGAATACCAATAGGTCTGTTGGAAGGCACATACTCGCAATAAAGAGTAGACAACACTGACAACTCATCTCTGCTAATGTCAGATCATAACTAGGTCCATTAACTCATAACGAACACTCCATTGGAGTAGCAATCAACCTGATACTGCTCACTACCCTCAGTGATATAAATGAGTTAGAGGCACCCCGATCTAGTAAAATATGAACATGAGAACTACCAATAAGAAGTGTGCCTGATATCACCATGTTAGAGGTGTTAGCCTCTTATTGTGTCATGGTGAATATCCTAGCTGGTGCCATAACGCCTCCTGACTAAACCCCTGAGGATCCTACTCCTCGACCTCTCTTCTGACCTCAGCCCTGTGGAGTAGCTGTAGAACTCGGCCTAGCAACCGGTTGAGCTACATTACCTATACTCGTCTATTGAGTCTGTGCTTACTTTGTCATGTTAGGACACTCTCTAGAGAAATGGCCCTCTTAACCACATCGGTAGCATGCTGTAGTCTCAAACATGCACTGGCCTTTATACGGCTTCCTGCATCTAGCACAAGTAGATAGGCTCAACTCTGAACTTGACCTCTTTCCCATACCGAGCCCTTACTTAGAGCTTTTTTCCCTTTATTCTCTTAGGATTGCAACTACAAGAGATATGAGGCTGAGCCTCTCTACATCTGTAGCCCTAAGAAATATATATGTTCCCTGGCGTGTCGATTGAGGTGATACCACTCTTTCAATAATCATGCTCGCCTCCATCTTTTTGGTCGCATCCACTATGGCATGAAAACTTTCTCTCTCTACTGCTATGATAAGTGATGAGTACCTTTTATGCAGTCTCATGGCATTCCAACTCGCTTTTTTCCTTTCTGTGTCATGTGCCTGTTCCACATACTACAATAGATTGGTGAACCGGTCCGTGTACACCTGAAATATCTGGGAATGCCCACTTTGTAATTTCTGCAGAAAACTGATTCCAAGTCATCTGCTCTACCCTAGGCTCTATATAGATTTTGTACCACTCCTTTGCTTTCTTATATCGAATTGTGAATCCAGCCATCTGAATTGCTCTACTATCATCTGCCCTCAGCTCATCTGTTATAATCTTCAATGCCTTGATATACTCAAATGGATCGTCTTCCTCTCTATACTTGGGAGCATCCAATGTCAAGTAGTCAGTCATCTTTGTCCTATCACTACTCCTCGAAAATGCCCTAGGTGGCTGAGGTGGTAGGGCAATTGGTTCTATAGTTGCCTATGGAACTAGTGCGTTTGATGTGACTAATAGAACTAGGTTTTTTGTACTGCCCCTGGGTAGCCATAATATGGTGGGTATATTCCGTAGAGTGGGTAAGGTGGGTATATACCGTATGAGTAAGGCATGTAGAGAGGGTAATATGGTTAGTTATGTTGCCTTATGGTGTCACTACTTGGGTAACCATAACCACCTCAACAATCGTAGCTCTGTGGCAAAAGTGCAAACTCGTAAGCTAATGCATCTCTTTGTCCACTAGTGTACCCTTCCACACCTCCTCCAACACTTATACGTAGATTCTTATCTCTTTTACCTACATCCTCTGTTGGCAAGTCCCCCATGGACATCCTAGAAGGCTTTGCAGCTACCCTATTTACATCAAAGGACCTCCATGAGTCCCTTGACGTATCTTCCTATGAGCTCCTTCTCACTCTGCGCCTCAATGTAGAGGTGTTAGGGAGATCCTCTATTCCCTCATGTCAAGGAGGATCCAATTTTGTGAGGACTTTCAAGTGTTCAAGCACCTAAAACATCTTCCTAACATCTTAAGGGGTAGTATACACCAAGGAGAGCCAAAGAAAATAAGGTTTGGTATTGATTTGAATTGATGTTTGATGGTGGAACCAAGATAAGGTGTTGTTTGAGCATAGGTTGCAACATATGGTTCCTTTGTTTGATATTTTATGTTTCTATTGAATTAGGTTTTGTTTTAATTGATTAGGAAGATTGCATAAAATAGTAGGGTTTGTGAATAAGTGGCTGGAACCTTAAATTTGTTGGGAAAAAGTTTGATTCAAGTTGAATCCAAGTGGTATATATGCTAGATTTTGAAAGAAAAAAATTATTGATTGTGTTCTAGATTATGACCGATTTTTTGGTATGAGTCAGAAGGTGAATTTTAAGTAGTTTCTTATGCCAAAATTTACCTAAATACCCAAAAGATTCTGTAAAATTGAAAGGAGGTGTTGGAGTGAATAAATTTTGAGTTTAGGTGCTAAGTTTTGATGTTGTCCAAGTGTGCATGCATGTGTAAGTATGCAAACATGGATGTTTTGCTTTGGTAATTTATTTTGACCATGGAAGCCATTTAAAATGTGATATTTGAAGACTATAAATATATAAAAGGAAAGTGTTATGTTAGGATAACTATGACTGGACAAAAATGAAACTAATCCTAGATTAATGCAATTGTGACATTAAGGTGTAAGAATGATGCTAATGTGTGCGTGCATAATTTTTATGTTGTATTTATAAATTTAAATATATGTAAAGATGTTTAAATTATGACGAATGTTACTACCTTAGGTCCATAACTATGTTGTGATTTAGGGAAAATTTATTAGCATGATGAAAGGCATCGAAATGTTCACCTTATTAGGTAAAAACTCGACATTGCACGAATTGTTGCATATGTGCTCGTTCATGTTATGTTGTTGCCCTATTTTTATCATGACCATATGTTTGTTGTTCATAAAGGTGTTATTCTTTAAACACTTGCATAAATGACATATAATTGATATAGAATGGCTACGACCAATATGGTGATCGTCAAAAAGTTATTCTAGCAAGCTTGGGCACAAAAAGTGCAAATAGTGATAAATTTTGCATTTTTGCTTGGAATGACATAAAATTGTGTCGAATTTTGTACATTGCATATACAAATACAAGGAATGGTCATTTGGCATAATTCAGACATAACATAAATGCATGTTTCTCATTTGCCCATAATGACACTTAAAAGACTATAAATGGTAATATTGGCCTATTGTACTTTAGTGGATATCAGAGTTAGCATAAGGGTATAGCATGTCATAGTTCTTAGTAGTACTGTACCATATAATTGATTTTGAGACTACTATAGGTAACTCATCACTTTGGCTAGTTTAAAGTCTTACCACATACAAACAAACAATTTAGGTGCCCTGTACTTGTTATTGATAGCACTTGTACTTGGTTGCCTACATTCCTCGTATCTAGCATTCGAGCTTATCATAAGTTACATGGGCCTAAAAAAGAATATATCATGAACATGCATTTTATTCTTTCACATAGATAAAAAAAATAAGCATACAGGAATGATTCACCTATAAATAAAAATAAAGATTCATATGCAGTTATTGTTACACATGCATTGATAATTGCAGCATGCAAAACTTGTTTGCCTGTTATATGAGTACATGTTAAATTTGGTATCATAGCATGTAAAGATGATTGATATGCAATTCATTAAATGGTATATTATGCTTATTATTGTGCTACATTATATTGTTGTGGTTTTTATATATAGCCACTGAGCATGTAGCTCCGCTAACTGGTTGATTTCCATGCGCAGGTAAAAGACAGTAGGGCAATAGGAAATTCATCTACTAATCCACAGCAGTGTTAACAGCTAAAGAAACACATCAGCTGCTCTACTTAAAAGTTTTGACACTATATGTAATTTACTAATTTTGTCATGTACATAGAGTTGTATGTAGTCAAATAATATATGATGAGATATTTATGTTGGGATGCAATTGCATAATTTTGAAATAGGTCTAGATGTACAAGTTTGGGGACTCTTATATAGAAAAAAACTCTACTGATTTTTAATCTAATTAAGTTAACATGTTATAAAAATGAAATATTTATAAGAGAAAAAAAATATACACAAGATAAGTATGCACCACAAGGTAGACAATAGTAATAGGCAATTTAATAGTGCATCCTACTTGGATCTTCATAGGTCTGGGTAAGGAGTGCTACAGGCAAATTAGAGAAAACTATTTTATTTCGAATAAGGCATAAAACACTTCCAAGAGATTATGAGTTCGATGTCCTTATATGTGCAGGGAAGGTATTAGGCACCATACAACATCCCAAAAGGATAAATGGATTTTTATACAATGCTTTTAATGATAATATTATATCAAAATAGGAGTTTAACTAATGATATTGGTTCCTTCTTATTTGGCTCATTAATAAACATTTAAATTGTACTTAGGAAAACATTATGTCTCGTTAGTAGCATGATTAATCACATAAGTAAATAATCAATTTTAAAGTGAATTTGACTCCCCTACTATTGTTGTCTTATTTTTTAAAAAAAATTGTGAAATAATTTTGTTAAGGAAATAATTTTGTGTTAATTAGTTTCCAAACATATGGTTATTCAAAACAATTTTTAAAGTAAACTAGTGGTAGCTTAAATGATATTTTATTGAATCAATGAAACATAAACATGAAAACCTAAGCTTCAAGCGAAGATCAAATTTAAGAATGATAAAAAAAAGCAGATAATATTTGTTTTTATTCCCTTTTCTGAGTTGTAATCACAAACTTCAGAGTAAGCATAGTTTATTTTCTTTGAGATTATTATGAGTATTGGGAAAAACTTTGCCTAACTCTCTCATCATTGGAATCCAAACTCATGGAGGATAAAACATGTAAAATTTTCAAATACATGAATAAATAAAATGAAATAATAGATGCTAGGTAAGAATATAGGTTCCATTATTAGGAGAGCAATGCAAAAGAGATCTACATTTTGACTTACTTGATTTTAACTGAGTTGCAATATTTTTGGAGGTTGAAGAGTGAAAGACAAATACATTTTCTCTAGTATATTCGTATAAAAATGAACAAAGAAGTTGAGAAGCTCTTTTGTTAATAAAAAAAAGTCGTTGTGAGAGAATTCCCAGTCTAGTGAATAAAAATTGCCATCAATGAGAAATTCCCCTCTTGATAAAAACAAAATTTACTTCTATTACATTTTAATTGCAGGTATTTATAGGATTTTGAAGTCTTAAAATGGATAGTCTAAAATGAAAAACGCCATCCAACCACTAAGATTGAAGGAGTTGAAACAGTTTAATCCAATGGCTCTCATGCTCATAATGTTAATCCTATGACTAGGTTTCAAAGTGTCATCTTATACTACATTCCATTATGATATGATGATTCTAAAGATTACAACATAACATTTGGAAGGCTGAGATTGAAGATGCATAATTTGTCTTATTAGCTTCAATCCCATGGTCAAAGATTATTCTCTCAATACAAACGAATGCAAAGATCATTCGCCTTTATTCCATTACATGGCATGATAAAAGATGCAAAAAAGCACTCGGTAGATTGAAACTGAGGTATTATAATGAGAAAGATGAGTTATAAAAGAGCTTATTACTTAGAGCTAATCATTCAGAGTTTGACACTAAGGGTATTATTCAGCGGACTAGGTCCCTATGATAAAATGTACATGAATTGTTTAGTGAGTGATTACATGAGAATGTGCATCTGATTACTCAGTAAACCTTGAATTATACCACTCGGTATTTCTGGATTAAAGAAGCTACTTAGTAAATTGGGGAAAAAAATAATCATTTGGTTATCCTGAATGATAAGGGAAAAGATGTGGCATTCAACATATTAATTATTTATTTATTTTTGTATAATGCCCAGACAAAATACAATATTTAGAAATGTGATCAAGTAAAGTTTAATAATGTTTGATGTATATGTAAATGTTTTGAGTTTAAGTTATAATCTCATGTATAAAATATTTAATGAATGTTATATATTGGATTAAGGCACTCATATTATATTATGATGTTATAAACAGGTGATGTATGATACTTGTATTAGAAATTTAAATACTCCTTATATGTTATATGTCTTAATCTTTATGATGCATGAGATGAATGCTATGAATGAACAAGAAAGTAAAGGTAATGTAAACGTAAATGAAGTGTAAATTGAATGTCAAGCTTGTTAGGGTTTTAGTTAGCTTTGGGTGGTTAGGATTCTAATGCCTGTAGTAGGTTGGGAAACTAGGTTGTTACACCAACCCAACACACCTAAGCATTCAAAATACCTTTCTTTTCCATAACACAAAAAGCATCTATCTTTTTAACAAACTTTACCAATTTATCATTACTATCACATGCTTGAAACTAATTCACCCACCAACCAAATTTAAACATCATTTTAATTTATACTAACTTGTTTGCAGGTGAATTGTTATGTGAAGCTTGCAACTTTTCAATCCTTTGCTCACTTTCACTTTAAGTGTCCGCTAGAGCTTTAATTAACACAAATCCCATAAGATTTGCCTTTTTCCTTGTTGGATTTACTTTCCAAAAGTCATTGAGTGTAGAAATCGATTGAATAAGAGTTTATAAATGTTCAAAACCCTTATCCACCATCTGCCACCCATTATTTATAGTGGGGTTGCACTAGCTAAGTTCGGCAGTGTAACACCCGATACTCTTTCAACGTCATATTTTGAATTCTCGAACAAAATATTCATAGAATATTTAAAAATCAAGCAGAAATAGTGAATAGGGATTAAAAATGTAAATTTAAAAGTGTTAAAGGAGTAAAATGTAAATGTTAAATAGGTGTAAGGACTAAAATGAAAAATAGGAAAAATTGAAGGATTTAATGGGAGATTTAGAAAAAGCGTGCACATTAATGGAGGAAGGGAATTAAACCTAATGTTTGGATTCCCAAACCCCTAACCAAACTACAGTCACTATAAAAAGTGAGAAGGGTCAGGCTAAGGGTTTTGGGAACCCTAAGTTGTTATCTCTCTTTCCTTTCAAAAAGTGTGGTGCTGATAAACTTGGAGCAAGTAGCTATAAGAAATAATCTAGCAAGAATAAGTGAAGGGAGAGTAAAGAAATCAAGTATAGTGGAGGGAGCCATTGTGGGAGGTGGCAGATCAACGATATCAAGCCACTTAAAGGACAACCATTGGTGGGTCTTGAAGGATCTATGCTTCAATCCATTAATCTTCCTCTAAAAAAGGATAGTAACCTGATTATAAACTTGTTTTGAGGATTAGTTATGTTGAAAACATGTTAAATGATGGAGTTGGATGAATACATATTTGATTGTCTTTAAAATGATGCTATTGTAAGATTTATGTTGAGAGAACACCAAATATGTTGCCATTGTGATTTGGTTGCCAATGTGGGTGTTTTGAGTTGAAATGGTTGGGTTGCATGTTTTGAAGGAAAGTTAATATGAATGTGATGTTATTGTGTTTTTGTTGTGTTTTAATGTGTTTGATGATGTTGATGAGTTGATATGTTGCTAAAAATAGGTTTTAGAATGTGTTTTTGAGATTGAAAATGTGTTTAACGGGTTTTGGGATTTGGAAATGATAAGGAGCTGGGTTTTTGACCTTCTAGGAAAAATCAAGTTTTCGGTAGTCGAAACAATAATTCAGGTACTAGGAATGAAGCTTTTTACCGAGCCAAAATAGTACCAAAAGGTTACTATTAAGGCATTTCCAGTTCGGTAAACATATATTTAACTCTAAAAATAATAAAATAAAATGGTTAAAGGATGATTACTGAGTCATCATTTGACCAAGGTCAATGAAAAATAGCTCGACACTTGAAGGATGAGGCATGGCATTATTCAGCTAAAGCTATAGTTTGGTGACGAAAGGATGTAAGTAAGTAATCACTCGGTAAAAGGTTATCATTTGGTTTATAGAGATAATAGTTCGGTATCACTCAAATGAGTAGCGAAATGACTCAGATTTGTGGAGTGGTTCACATAAGGGTTCGTTTCGAATCATTTGGATCCTAGATCATAGCACCAATAGTTCAGATAGTAACTTATATGTATGTTAATAAGTATATAATGATGTAATGCTATATGGAGAGTTATGTGAGTATTTCTTTAATGTATTTTATATAGTCTATAGTCAGTCTCTTATCCTAGTCTGTCATACAGGACCTGACCAAGGAAATCAAGGACAACACAATTAAGGCGAGGCATTCATCTTCATCTACACTTGGTGAGTGGATATAACCCTTTTATGATATGGAAACTAAATGAATGTTTTTAGCATACCCATGCATTAGATGCATAGGTTGTTGCATTAGATGCACACTATATGTTGCATTATATTACTTATGATCTATAAATGATAATGTTGGATGATTCAGAAATCCCCCATGTTAATGTTATGTCCCTTAGAAAAGTCCCTTGGAATATCCTTCGGTATGTCCCTCAGAAGAAACATGATGAGACCTTAGGATATCTCATGGGATAAGTAGGCTATGTTCTATGGTAAGTCCAAAACTGGCCAAAAGGAGTTGTCCTAGCGAATTTGAATGCCTGCGGGAAGTAGCTAGCCCATAAGGTATTTGAGTAGTTCTAAGAAAATGGCTTGTCAATTGGAACTACTAAGGGATTTTTGGTAACAATATTATCTTATGTGAATTGTTTAAAGGAGATGCATACACAAGCACGAAAATATGATTTTATGTATGCTTTGTTTTTGTATCTACTCACTAGGATATTCAAATAGCTTACCCCTTTTATATCCCTCGCACATCCCTTATTCGCACACAGTTTTTCATAGGTCATGCAGGAGGTGTCGAGGCATCTGGGTAGAGTGGACATGTCCCAAATGAATATTATGTAGTTGCCCCTATGATGTAGACTTTAAGGTTAATGTAATAAATACATGTAATTGTATGTTTTAAATTATGTTAAATCTCATAAATTACTTTATGTTTATGTATGACTGAGCATACTAAATGTATTAGGATTAAGGTTTATATGTTATGAATATTAGGAATTTAAATATTCCATTTATGTTTCATAGACCTTAATCATTGTAATGTATGAGATATGCATGTATGTTTATACATATGCATAAAATATTAAAGTACAAGAATAATGTATGTATAAATGAAAAGTAAACAAAATAATAAAGGCACAAAAAATGTAAGGAAAAAAGTAATGTACACATAATGTTAGGCTTATTAGGGTTGTGATCACCTTCGGGTGGTCGGGATTCTAACGCCAGTAGTAGTTCAAGA
Organism: Cnidoscolus chayamansa; assembly: GCA_948266635.1. Taxonomy (NCBI): domain Eukaryota; kingdom Viridiplantae; phylum Streptophyta; class Magnoliopsida; order Malpighiales; family Euphorbiaceae; genus Cnidoscolus; species Cnidoscolus chayamansa. The sequence continues at coordinate 10,156 of CAOGCB010355141.1, read as the reverse complement.
AATTAGATTATTACAAATTAGTATCAAAGCTCTATGTTACACATGATAAAACCTAGATCTAAGTATAACATATTATAGAATGTCATGGAGTAAACACCATAGGGAGTACATGTCAAATAGAAAGTCATGAGTCAAATATCATGAGTTTAATGATGTATATGCTAATTATATGATGCCATGTATACTATGCCATGTATACTATGCATATGAATGATTGATTATATGAAATGTTATGTGAGTTCATGTGGAAACAAGTGAATTAAATGTTATGTTAACAACATGATTTGTTTTCTTAACAAAAGCTAATATGAGGGGATCACGACAATCTACTCGTTTATCAGGAGCTCCACTCGAATATGCTGGTATTGAGGATCTCCCAAACACGTCTACAACGAGGGGTAGAGCAAGATGAAGCTCATGGAGAGATACATCAAGGGACTCATGAATGTATTTTGATGTAACTAGAGACAGGGTAGAGCCTTCCATAATATGAGTAAGGGATCTTCCAGTAGAGAATGTTGAACATACAGATGAGAATCTAGGCATAGGTATCAAAGAAGGAGTGGAGGGATTCACTAGTGGATAAGGATCTGCTACTACACATGAGTATGCACCTCCACCACCAGATTTTGAATACGGGAGAAGTTATGGGTATTCTAGAAGGGACACCTCAAGACACCCAAACTTTCCATCCTACCCTCCATACATGCTATATCCACCATACTACCTGCTCTATCCCCCTTATAGAATATACCCACCCTACCATGGATACCTAGTGGGAGTACTAGAGAACCCATTACTTCTAGTACCACTAGCAACACAACCCATTGTAGAACCACTTATCCTACCATCACAGCCACCTAAGGCAGCTTCGCGAAGTAGTGGTAAGGCCAAAATGACCGATTATTTGAAGTTGGATGCTCCCAAATACAAAGAGGGATACAATCCTTTTAAGTACACCAAGGACATGAAAATCATAACAAATGAGTTGGCTAGGGCACTTTAGATGGTTGGATTCACACTCCAATGCAATAGGACAAAAGAGTGGTACATAATGTATATTGAGCCCTAAGTAGATGAGTTGACATGGGATTAGTTTGTAGCAGAATTCACAGAGTTGACATTCCTAGACAATTATAAGTTACTAAAGATATTGGAGTTTGAGCAACTTTGGCAGACTGAGGATATGTGTAGCACCCCCTACCCGGACCCATGAAGATCGATGTAAGGTGCACTACTAGATTGCATACTACTATTGTCTATCTTGTTATGCATACCTATCTTGTGCATAATTTTTTTGTTATGAATATTTTATTTTTATAAATTTAACTTTATTATATTAAAAAATCAGTAGAGTTTCCCCTATATATAAGTGCCTCTAAACAAGTACGTCTATACCTGTTTCAAAATATATATAACTACATCATCATACACGCATCCCATTATATAAAATATGTTTATAGTAGTCTAATTCACAAGGCTAATTAACGTATTATTTAACTATATACAACTCTATGTACATGCAAAAATTAGTAAAATTCATATAGTGTCAAAGTTCTGGATAGACTAACTGATGTGTTCCTTAGCTGCTAGAGCTGTTATGGATTAGTGCATGAATCTCTAACTGCTTTACTGTTTTTTACTTGTGCATAGAAACCAACCAATGCACTAAGCTAATGCTCAGTAGGTATAAAAAAAAAACAAAACAAACTAGAACAACATAATGTAGTATAACAATTAGGATACTATATCATTTAATGAACTGCATACTAATTGTCTTTATATGTTATGCTATAAAATTTAATATGTAATCATATAACAGACAAGCATATTTTGCATGTTACATTACTAATGCATGTGTAACAAAAACAATATGTGAATCTTCATTTTAACTGTAGATGAAATATTCCTATATGTCTGATTTTTATATGTGTGCAATATGAAATGCATATTCATGGCAATTTTCTTTTTAGACCCATATAACTTATGATAGACTCGAATGCTATATATGGAGAATGTAAGCAACCAACTATAAGTACTATAAAAATACAAGTACAAGGAGCCTAAACTGTCTTCTAGATATGGTAAGGCTCTAAATTATCCAAACCGATGAGGTACCCATAGTAGCCTCAAAATCAATTGTGTGGTACAATACTGCTAAGAACTAATATCCACTAAAGTACAATAAGCCAATGTTACAATTTGTAGTCTTTTAGGTGCCATTATGTCTTGACAAGAAACATACATTTCCATTATGTCTGAATTAGGCCAAATGACCATTCCATGTATTCATATATGCTATATTCACAATTCGATACAACTTTATGTCATTTCAAACTCATATGCAAAATTTATCAATATTTGAACTTTTCGTGCACAAGCTTACTAGCATAATTTTTGGATGATCACCATATTAGCCGTAACTATTCTATATCAACTATATGTCATTTATACAAGTATTTCAAGCATAAAAATTTTAAGAACAATAACCATATGATCATGATCAAAATGGAGCAGCAACATGACATGAACTTAGTACATATGCAATAATTCGTGCAATGTCAAGTTTTGACCCGATTAGGTCAATATTTCGATGCTTTTATCATGCTAATTTTTTTCCTAAAGCACAACATAATTATAGACCTAAGGTAGCAACATTCACCACAATTTAAGCATCTTTGTAGACATATAAATTTATACACACAATATAAAAATTATACACACACACACATTAGTACCATTCCTATACCTTAATATCACAATTACATTAACTTAGGTTTGATTCCATTTTTATCCATCCATACTTATCCTAAAATAACACTATCTTTTTACACATTTATAGTATTTAAATATCATATTTTCAATAGCAGACATAGTCAAAATAAATTATCAAAACAAAACAGTCATATTTGCAAATAAAATTATAATTAAAGTGGTTGATAAAATGCATTACCGACTATTTACCGATTAATTAAATTACCAAGACATAAATTATTGACCATCTACCGATGAAATATTGTAATTATATTTTTATTTTTTTAATAATAATTAAAGAACTTCAATTTAATTCATTTTTAACTTCATACAAATTAGCATAGAAATTTAAGTTTAAAATCAATTGTCTTAAATGAACCAATTTATCTTCTCTTTTCTTACTAAATAAAAAAAATAAAAATTCTAAGTAATTTTTTGTTATTTTTGAACTAAATTAAACTTAAATTAAAACTTCTAATCACGGTTTTACCAAATACAATAAAGAAAGAAATGACAAGAAAAAAAGGAAAAGCAAGGAGTAAAAAAGAAAAAGAGAAAGTTACCACTCTAATTTGTAATGTAGTTAAAATCTGCGGACAAAAATAATTGTTTTTTTTATATATTTATTTTATAAGGAGCAAAAAATAATAAATTTAATCATTGTACTTAAAAAAAAAAAAAACTTAAATGCAAAGTATAAAATTTTAATAGAAAGTAAAGAAGAAATTGTCATACACATTTGACGCTATTGCTGCTGCTTTTTACTCAGAATCACACGTCATCAACTCTTAACCAACTGTACCTAACTCACTGCACCACAGCAGAACCGTACAGAACGAAGATCAACCAGGATTGGTTTTGCCTTCATCAAATCTGATCTCCGCCGTTAAATCATTTACATTTCCATATACTCTGATCTTGTGCCTGGGACCCACATTTCCAACTAAACTTCCCAATCTCGCTAAGTTGAGTTGTTAGTAATGCAGCGATATGGTAAATTATTATGTGATGTGCAATCTCAATCGTTAAATACTTTGACCTTTTAAATAATCTACCCACTTTGACTCAAATGTTTAATTATGTAAGGTCAGAAGGTGGTCTCCACGGATTAGTTTGTAGAGGTTTTGGTAGTTAAAAACTACCCAAAAAATAAAAGAGATTATTTTAAGAAAAAATAGATATTTCAGTTCAAAGCGTTTCGTACTTTCTCTTTCATACACTCTCTCGCTGTCCGCTCCGTCGTTTCTCTGCTTTTTTAGGGTTTCGAATCGCCGATTCCCTCGTCCGGAAAATCCTTTCATCAAGGTAAATTTTTATTCCTTCAAGATATTGCTTCGATAATTACTTCTTATTAAGTTGATTTTAGTTACTTGATCTCGAGTAATCTACTATTCCAGATTCTTATTAATATAGATTTAACTTGTTCGTGGCTGATTTCTGTTTTTTTCCCCCTCCTTTTGTAGCTAATAGTTTTCTGGGTATCATATCTTTAGTGATGATTGAGTTCTTTTTGTGCTGCTACTGTTAACTGAATCTGATTTGGATCTGTTTTTTTGTTCAATTTCTCAATTCCGGAAAATCCTTTTTATCCCAATGTGTTCCACTGCAATTGATGGATCGCTTAAGCTTTTTTTGTGTGAAAACGGAAATGTAGAGTTTTGTCAACTGATTTTAGTGTAATTATTCTGTGATTGGGTGATAGCAGCGATTTTATTAATTTTAGAGTGAATCTCTTTAAATGTTGTTGCTTTATTATTTGTGTTTTTGTTTTGATGTGGTAACCCAGTTTTGGTTTTCTCCATGTGCTGAGTGTAAGACTGATACTCAGGTTGTTCAGCTAACTAGAAATCTAACCAATCCGGGAAATATAAGCAGGAGTAGTGACTAAACTATCTGAAGTAGAATTTAGCAATTTGAGTGCAGAGGCTTCGTCAAATTTAAATTCTCTGCCTATAAACATGATTTCATCCAAAACACAATTTGGTGTCAGTGTATGTGGCTTCAACTGAATTGCTGTTAACTTGTGTCTGCAGTGGGCTTTCAGTGCATGAATCTATTGCCCTGTCTCCCCCGTCCTCCCCTCCTCCTTTTAACTTAGACAATTCAAGTTTTTGGAGGTGAAAAATGATTGTATCTGTTGGATTTGGAGTGCAAATGATAAAAATAATGGAAAAGAAGTTCTGGATTTATAACCTTGATTTCTGTACTTTCTTCTAAGTCTTTTGCATGTCCTTGAAAAGTAAACAATTTAGCTTATTAATTGTTTGTCATTTACTCTGCTTGGTAGTGATTTTAAGCATTATCTGAAAAGCATTAATGGATTTTCTCCTCCTTGTCCTCATTGGTGGGCTTTGTCGTATATGGGATACCTCTTGAAATGGTTTGTTGAATAGCGCTATGTGCTTGTATTAACATTTAACAATGTTTCAGGGACATTATGGCAATGGAAGTGACCCAGGTGCTTCTGAATGCACAAGCAATAGATGGCAATGTGCGTAAGCATGCAGAAGAAAACTTAAAACAGTTCCAGGAGCAAAATCTCTCCAGTTTTTTACTTTCACTGTCTACTGAGCTAGCAAATGATGAGAAACCTGTAGATAGCCGGAAATTAGGTGGTTTAATACTTAAAAATGCATTGGATGCTAAGGAACAGCATAGAAAACTTGAGCTTGTTCAAAGATGGTTGTCACTGGACAACAATGTGAAAAGCCAAATCAAGGCTTGTTTGTTAAAGACTCTTTCTTCTCTTGTAGCTGATGCTAGATCAACTGCCTCTCAAGTTATCGCCAAGATTGCAGGTATTGAGTTACCTCAGAAACAATGGCCTGAGCTGATAGGATCTCTTTTATCAAATATTCACCAGCAACCTGCTCATGTCAAGCAAGCCACTTTAGAGACTCTTGGATATTTGTGCGAGGAAGTCTCTCCTGATGTTGTAGATCAAGATCAAGTGAATAAAATTCTTACAGCAGTTGTTCAGGGTATGAATGCATCTGAAGGAAACAATGATGTTAGGCTTGCAGCAACTCGAGCATTATACAATGCACTAGGCTTTGCACAAGCAAATTTTACCAATGATATGGAGCGTGATTATATTATGAGAGTTGTATGTGAGGCAACTCTGTGTCCAGAAGTGAAGATACGGCAGGCTGCTTTTGAGTGTTTGGTCTCTATTTCATCAACTTACTATGAGAAATTAGCTCCTTACATTCAGGACATCTTTAGCATCACAGCTAAGGCTGTGAGGGAAGATGAGGAACCTGTGGCTCTTCAAGCAGTTGAGTTTTGGAGTTCAATTTGTGATGAGGAGATAGACATATTGGAAGAGTATGGGGGTGATTTCACTGGAGACTCTGATATTCCTTGCTTTTATTTTATTAAGCAGGCACTCCCTGCTCTTGTTCCAATGCTGTTGGAAACACTTCTAAAGCAAGAGGAGGACCAGGATCAGGATGAAGGGGCTTGGAACATAGCAATGGCTGGTGGCACATGCCTTGGTTTGGTTGCACGAACTGTTGGAGATGATATTGTCCCACTAGTCATGCCATTTATTGAAGAAAATATTACAAAACCAGACTGGAGGCAGAGAGAGGCAGCAACTTATGCATTTGGCTCAATATTGGAAGGTCCTTCACCTGACAAGTTAATTCCTATCGTAAATGTTGCCTTGAATTTCATGCTTACTGCTTTGACAAAGGATCCGAATAACCATGTCAAGGACACTACTGCATGGACCCTTGGACGTATATTTGAATTTCTTCATGGCTCAACCTTGGATGCACCTGTAATTACTCAGGCAAACTGCCAACAGATCATCGCTGTACTTCTTCAGAGCATGAAAGATGCTCCAAATGTAGCAGAGAAGGCATGTGGTGCCCTTTATTTTCTTGCTCAGGGTTATGAAGAGGTGGGCCCATCATCTCCCCTGACTCCATACTTCCAGGAAATTGTTCAGTCACTTCTCACTGTGTCTCATAGAGAGGATGCTGGAGAGTCTCGGCTGAGGACCGCTGCTTATGAAACACTAAATGAAGTGGTAAGGTGCTCAACTGATGAAACAGCTCCCATGGTTTTGCAGTTAGTCCCTGTAATTATGATGGAGCTGCACAATACTCTTGAGGGCCAGAAGCTTTCATCTGATGAGAGGGAGAAGCAAAGTGAACTACAAGGACTTCTTTGTGGATGTTTACAGGTTATAATTCAGAAGCTAGGGTCGTCAGAGCCAACCAAGTATGTGTTTATGCAGTATGCAGATCAGATAATGGGACTCTTCCTGAGGGTTTTTGCTTGCAGAAGTGCTACCATGCACGAGGAGGCCATGCTTGCCATTGGATCCCTTGCCTATGCAACTGGCCTGGATTTTGCTAAATATATGCCGGAGTTTTATAAATATTTGGAAATGGGGCTTCAAAATTTTGAAGAATACCAAGTTTGTGCTGTCACAGTTGGTGTTGTGGGTGATGTTTGCAGGGCATTGGAGGATAAAATTTTGCCATATTGTGATGGGATTATGACACAGCTTCTTAAAGATTTATCAAGCAACCAGTTGCATCGGTCTGTGAAGCCTCCCATATTCTCATGTTTTGGTGACATTGCACTGGCTATAGGCGAGAATTTTGAGAAGTACTTGATGTATGCCATGCCCATGCTCCAAAGTGCTGCAGATTTATCTGCCCATACAGCTGGTGCTGATGATGAAATGACCGAGTATGCAAATTCATTGAGAAATGGAATTTTGGAGGCATATTCAGGGATTCTTCAAGGATTTAAGAACTCTCCTAAAACTCAGCTTTTGATTCCTTATGCACCACACATACTTCAGTTCTTGGATAGCATATACATGGAGAAGGATATGTATGTTCTACTGAAATATGCTTTCATCTTCTTATTTACATTCATAAATATGATTTTGTGACTTGCTTTACTTAATTTGCTGCAGGGATGATGTAGTAATGAAAACTGCCATCGGGGTCCTTGGAGATTTAGCAGATACACTGGGAAGTAATGCTGGATCTTTGATACAGCAGTCTCTTTCTAGCAAAGACTTTTTAAATGAATGTTTGTCTTCTGAAGACCATATGATTAAGGAATCAGCTGAATGGGCCAAGTTGGCCATAAGCCGTGCCATTTCTGTTTGAAGTTTTTGCGATTTGGAATGGTCTTTCCTTTTTACAAGTCCCTGCATGCATTTGGGTGTATTGAGTCGGGGTCCATGTTGCATTTGTGTCAGGTCATCTGCCATTTTTGGATAACGAAGTTATCAGTCTTCAGGTTGTCAATAACTATTGCATCAGCATCATAGGGTTGGGAATTGGGTAGTGATTACTTTGTGGATGTGGGTGAAGGCATATGTTGAAAGCTCCTGGGAATCTCAGCTGGAGCTCCGAATTGGTTCAAGAAAGGGGTAAAGATAAACATTTATTTGATAACCATACAAGTCAGAAAGCATCTGGTCATTTGCTATTTATTGATCGTTGTCATGGTTGAAACATCTGCTGTTATGGCGGTAATATCTTTGGTTGTTGAAGTGGATTAGTGCAATGATTGGTTGAAGTTTAGTGACACACTGAAGATGAAAAATGTGCCCCTTTTCATTCATATTTGATGCTGTCCTCCTGTTTTTTTGGTCTTTAGTATCAGTCACATCGTATAATTTCATCATCATGTCTGTCATGGTCCAGTTGTGTTTTAACTACTGAGCTCTTTGGTATCCTTGAGGGTATTGCATCCTGCATTGCATTTTTTAATTTTTGCTGTTTTTATAGGTCTCAAGTCAGTAACATACCTTGCATTCATTCAATCATATACTCTTCAATTATGGGTTTCCTCTTTTGTCCGGAATGTGTAATATTTTGGTTAAAACTGTGGTTGTAGAGGACAGTTAGATTGGAATGTCATGAACTGTTTTGACATTGTAAGGGTCGGGTGGAGAAATGAAACCATCAGATGGAAGTGGGAGGCAGTTCAATTGTATTTTATTGTCATGTCTTTGAAGCAACAGTATGGGCTTTTTAGCATTTCTTTATGTGATTTACCCCTCTTAGCGGTGTTTTTGTGTACGCTATTGTGGGAGAGATTGAAGTCATAGGGTTATATGGAGGCATATTTGGCTTGCCAGTTCATTGTTATTATTATAGTTGTTATCATGCTTTCCTTCTAGTCGAGAAATGAGTAATAGACCAAAAAAAGACCAAATCCATTTTGGACTGATGTTCTGGGCTTGTAATCGAATTGGTTAAGATGAGATCGATATTGAACACTTGAGTGCAAAAATGAAATGTTTAATAAGTCTTTTGAGTTGAATCTGGAATGATTTTTTGCTTTCGATGATAGGTATTGTTGATGGTATTAGCAAGTGCTTGATCTGTGAAAGATACAGTTAATCTATTCGGATTAGTTCTAATCTAGTCAATGATAGATGAAAATTGCTAGTAGCCAAGTGAAACAAAATAGTAAGGAAATACTTATGATTCAATTTTTAATAAAAACTGATTGTAAGAAAAAGAAGTTGGAATATAAAATCAAAGACCAAATCGTATGCAGCCCCGCCATTCCTGAAATACAACACCAAATGTACGCATTCACTTAGGCATGAAATACCAAAGAGATGAGTTTGGCATGAGATTTTTTTATGTAAGAGTTGGAGAAGGAACGAAGAAGAGGAGCTGAGTAGATGTGTGAGAATGAATAAACACCATGATTCTTCGATGTCAAATTTCCTTATGCCTAGATTGGGTATCCTCCTCCAAATATGCAGAAGTCACAGATATAAACATTTAGTTGAGTTATGCAGAAGTTCAGAATTAGGAGAGATCATTGGGGTATTCAAGTCTTTTCATTTTTAATTAATGGTTTTGGAAGGAGGCACTATTAAATTATAAAGATGAAATGGTATAATTATTAAAATATAGAGACATACATAGAAATATTAATAAAAGTTGAAAATGAAATTTGATATTTTGAAGATATGATATGACTGCCACCTTCGATATCTAACAGAAGTAGTGGTTGTCTCTTTCACAAACTTTTTGAATTGAATTATCCACTATTTCCGTACCATATATAGCAAGAAATTGTAGGGGAAATTTAGAAAGTTGATAAAGGAATGAGAGTAAGCATCCAAAACGAATAGTTTTGCCACTTTGGACATCGCCCATTGATTTGAATTTTAAAAATAAGTTATTAATTAATTTTGTATATAAAAATGAGAGAAAAATTATAAATAAAAAAAAAAAAGATGAAAAATTAGTGGGTGTGGGTGTGGGGGGTGTTGTCCCTCTTTTAGGTAGTGCACTAAGTAATGGGTCACCAAAAATCAACTATGAAAATGTACCTGATTTCATGTGCAGGCCACTCACCATGTTGGTCTGGTCTCCATTCAAATTTGACTTTCCCATATTTG
>CAOGCB010354920.1:0-10393 GCA_948266635.1 Cnidoscolus chayamansa | reverse complement strand
AGAGAGAGCACGGACAAGGAGCGGCTTCTGGCAGGCTTCTAGGTGGAGGGATACATGAATGAATCGATCCCACACCCGAAAAAGAGGGATCCTGAGACTGTGTAGGGATGGGGCTGCACAGTTGAGTGATTTCGAGATTGTACAGGTATGAGACTGTACAATTGAGAATAGCTTAAGAGATTTGATAGGTACTAGATATATCAACAAGGTGCACCTTCCTTTTCGGGAGCCTTTTCGTAAGAACTCCATAGTTAAGCGTGCTTGGCTTAGAGCAATTACAAGATGAGTGACCTTCTGGGAAGTTCTCCCAGAAAGCATGTGAGTGAGGACAAAGTATGTTGGAAAGGATATATATTGGTCTGTAGCTGCAGTCGTCAAATTTCAGGTGTTACATGGACCTTGTCCATTTTCAATATTCAGTCATTTTATCATTCAGACCTTATCCATTTTCAATATTCAGTCATTTTATCATTCAGACCTTATCCATTTTCAATATTCAGTCATTTCATCATTCAGACCTTGTCCATTTTTAATATATTAACATTTTATCATTCGAACCATGTCCATTTTAATTCCAACGATTTATCATTTTAAGCCCTGTCAATTTACCATTTGGACCCCGTTCATTAAAATTTTAGCATTTTATTGCTTTTAAGCCCCGCTCTGCCTAGTTTAAATTTAGCATTTTACTGCTTCTGTCCCCGCTTTGCCCAGTTTAAATTTCTGCATTTTACTACTTTCGAGCCTCAACATTTTACTGCTTTTCGACCCTACTTTGCCCAGCTTAAATTTTAGCATTTTACTACTTTTGGGCCCCGCTCCTCCTAGTTTAAATTTCAATATTTTACTACTTTTGTACCCCGTTCAACCCAGTTTAAATTGTTGCCTTTTATTACTTTCAAGCCCCGTTCTGCCTAATTTAAATTTTAGCATTTTACTGCTTTTAGTCCCTATTCCGCCTAATTTAAATTTCAACATTTTACTGCTTTTGGACCCTGCTCCACCCATTTTGATTCAACACTTTATCACTTTTGAACCTAGTCCAGTTTAAATTTCTACATTTTACCTTTTGAACCTAGTCCAATTTAAATTCTTGCATTTTATTCCTCTTGGACATAATTCATTTTAATTCTTGCAAATTTCCACTTTGGACCCAGTTAATTTAAATTCCTGCACTTTACTCTTTTTGGACCCAATCCATTTTAAATTTCTACCTTATTTTGGGCTCTATTTTGCCCATTTAAATTTTAGTGTTTTATTGCTTTTGGGCCTTGCTCTGCTCCTTTACATTTGGACTCATACTTTTATAAATGCCCATTGTTTTAGTTGTTTCATCGATCCAAAATATGTGTCTATATCTTTACATTTTTCCTATTTAAAAGAAACTTTAAAATGCTTTTTCCTGCCTTCTTAAAGGAAACACATAAAGAGGGGCAGCTATAGACACGATATTTTGTCCGAGCGCCACACAAAATAAGTAAAAATAATAAAATACGAAAATGTTGAATGCCTTATCTCTTCCTCACTCTACAATTAGCTCAGGTTTACCAAGTAATCCTCTGGTTTAGCCTACCAAATGACTATCCCGGTCCAGATATGCCAAATGGTATGTTTAACCCAGGTTTATCGAGTGATGCAAGATAAGTCTCCATTTTTCTGAGTAATTATCCTTCAGGTTTTCACCCACTAAGTGATCGTAATTATAGTTCATCCCCCGTACTAGGTCCACTGAATAATACTCTCAGTGTCCATATATGAGCAGTAATTCCTTCTTGAGTTTAAGTCGAGTGATCAATTATTCCTCAGATTACAGTTTGCTTATTGATTCTCTCATCATAATACCTTAGTTCCAATTTACCAAGTGTACATCTGCTTTGCCTGCTCTCATGCCAGACCGTGGAATAAAAGTGAGCAATCCCACTTTAATTTGAGCTCTTCACTATTATGAGAATAATCTGTAATCGTTAGATCGAAGCAAATAAAACAAATTAGGCATTCTCAATCTCAACTCTTCAAGTTTAGTGTTGTAACCTTTAAGATCGTCAGATCAAAATGGAATAATGTAGAAGTCAATGCTTTGAATTCTAACCTTAAGATTAGTATTTCACGCAATAGAACAATTAGATCAAAATAGAATAAGGATATGTTGTCTTTTCAATCTTAGCAGTTAGATCTCTCTTTTAATTTTTTACCACTCATGTTAGGGCTTTGAAAACCTATAAATACTTGCCAAAAAATATAAGAGAAGATGGTTTTGATTGTTGGATGATTATTCTGATTGCTTTTTTTCATAGTGTTTAAGTTTTCTCACTCTAAAAGCTCTATTTTAGTATTTTCTAGATATTATGCTACGTACTTAGTTGTACCTACAATCACCTCTAGTAGATTCATATCTACCACTACTGCACTTTCTTTGTTCATCCCGATTCAAGCATTTTGGAATAATACTCTATCTTTTCCCATCACTTTACAATCCGTAGCTTAAAAGGTCATACAGAGAATGAGTGAAATAGTCAAGTTATTTCCAGCAGAGTTGCAATTATCTCCCAGCACAAAATTAGGTAGGCAAAATGTAGAGGTCTAGTGTATTATTCTGTTAATAATAACAAAAGACCCTTGGCCTACAAATATGCATTCCTTACTCTATTTCATTTGTTCATGCATTTAACAACTTCACACAACTCACCCTTAGTTATTTTGATTTTAATGATGAGATTAATGATAGAGGAGGCAGGGTTTCCCATTATTCGTCATCATCTCTAAGAAACAGAACAACACTTTTTCGTGCATGTGTTTATAGCTCTGAAAAGGGAGGAAATATAATAGTGTTTGTGTTCCAATCTTTACATTTCAATGTTCTCCTTCATGCTTTCTTTTAAAAAATAAGCAAACAGTAATTGACTTTCACTTTTTCATAAACTAGGTATTTTCACAATTTCATTCTTATACTTTGGTTTATATGTTTCCTGAAAAATACCATCTTAAAACTACAACAAATTTGTTCACTATCAATGAATTCATTTTGTTAAGATTTGACCACTTGTCAAACTTAGAAGCCTCTTATTGCAAAAATAATTTTATAAAATGTTTTCAAACTAAAAACAATATGAATGGAGTCAAATCACTTTGGATCAGATTATTTATATGTGAATCTAATCACTCTAATAAGTGAGACATTTAAGTATTTCTGAATGAATATTCAATGCATGTTCTGGGCTAAATAATAAGGAACCAATATCATAAATTAAACTACTACTATTGATGTGAGTTTATCAAAAGAATACTGTATTAAATCTACCCACTCCTTTTCGGGACAATGTGTGGTGCCTAACACCTTCTCCACATGCACAAGGATCTCGTATCTAGAGTCTCTATCAGATGTATTTTCCATTGCCTTATCCAAAATGAGATAAAATGGTTTTCTCTAGTTTTCCTAAAAATTAGGGTGGCAAATCCTCATTTTCACTGCAGTGAGAGTTATACCTCAGTGACTATAAAAACCTTTGCAACACATGTGAACATACAACATTTCAAATGTTTTATGAGCATAATGGTTTTTTGTTTCACATAAATCAATTATGTGTGGCTATGCGTTCTATGAGTGAGTTGCTTGTTTGATAATCACATAGGGGCTTTAATGGGACATTTTGGATTGCATAAGACTTTAGACATGCTTACTCAACATTTTTATGGGCCAAACATGCAAGAAAATGATGAAAGAATTTGTGCACAATGCATTTGTAAGCAAGTAAAATCTAAGTCTATGTTGCACTATCTATATACACCTCTACTTCTACCTTCTAAATCTTGGATTGATATTTCTATGGAATTTGTATTGGGTTTGCTGAGGTCTAAATGGAGATGGGATAGTATTTCTATTGTTGTTGATAGATTTATCAAGATGGCACACTTTATTGCATGTCCCAATATTGATGATGCCCCACACATTGCTAATTTTTTCTTTCATGAGGTGGTTAGATTGCATTGGTTCCCTAGAACTATAATGTTTAATTATGATGTTACATTTTTTACTCACATTTGGCATGTTCTATGGAGAGAACTAGGAATTAAACTTTTGTTCTCTACTACATGTCATCCATAGACCAATTGGCAAACTAAGGTTGTTAGTAGAACTCTATGAACTTTCTTGTGTGTTGTCTTGGGTAAAAACTTGAAAATGTTGGAAGATTATTTGCCATTCATTGAAGTTGCATATAACTTATCCATTCATTCTTCCATAGAATATTCTCCGTTTGAAATTGTTTATGGTTTCAGTACATTAACTATTTTGGACTAGTCACCGCTTCCTTTAAGTGAAATTGCTAGCTTAGATGGAAAGAAAAAAGCGGATATCATGTGATTTATGCATGAGAAGGCAAAACAGCTCATTAAGCATAAGAATAAGTTGTACACGGAAAGGCTAATAACGGATGGCGCCAAGTGATCTTTGAACCTGGTAACTAGGCTTAAGTACACCTTTGGAAAGAGAAAATTTCTAAACAATATAAATCCAAGTTAGATCGAGAGGAGATAGTTCATTCCAAGTTTTGGAACATATAGGTGATAATGAATACCACATCGATGTACCAGGTGAGTACTTTGTCCTTGCTACACTTAATGTTTCTGATTTATCTATTTTTAATGTTGTAGTTTCGAGGACAAATCTTTTTGACGAGGAAAGAGATGATGTGGACATGGTTCAAGGTTTGCACATAAGCAATAGAACGGATGATGACATTACTTTGCTTCTTAAACCTATTACGAGGGTTTGTGCAAAAAAGATGAAAGTGTTGCTTCAACACTTGGTGCAACAAGTTGTTTGCAATGAAATTTACACATGTGAAGAGAAGCCTAACTTCACGACACTTGATAATCTTCAAGATGAAGTATTTGTGAACCTAATTGAAGTAAAATAGTAAAGAATTAAGAAGAGCGGCCAACATGCACACCATCGCAAATTGTCGTGTGACTCCTTTTGAAGCATGTAGAATCTATGGTTGAAACTACCATGGGCCATGATGTGGAATCCCATACTAACACGTAAGCATAAAGCCCGTCACATAATGACAATCAAGACTAAATTCAATGGTTATTCTAATACACTCTTGAATAATGAATAAACAAGAACATAGATAATTGAACAAGAAATAAGAATGAAATTGCTATGAAATTACTAACCTCGATAAGATGCCATTTCTTAGTTCAACACAAAGTTAAATAAAATTCTCAATCGAATTTTATTAACTAGCAAAATAATATTTGTTCACAAAGAGAGTTATTTGTGGCTATCATATTATGGTCTTTTTCAAGCCCACAAACTCTAATCCTATATAGAAAAGTTTTCCTTGGTCAAAAAGTCTATTCCTTCCCAAATATGGATTATATTTCTATTCTAAATAAGAGCATTAATGGGTTGGATGAGTTTGACAAATAAAAGGGCCTAATCAATATTAAAATAAGCCCAATAGAATACTAAAATACAAAATAACAAAATTAGCTCATGGTAGTTTAAGCCATAGATGCTACACGCTTCAAAAGGAGTCACACGACAATTTGTGATGGTGTGCATGTTGGTTGCTTTCCTTGATTCTTTACTACTTTACTTCAAGTAGATTCACTAACACTTCATTTCAAAGATTATCAAGTGTCGCAAAATTAGATTTTTCTTTACATGCATCAATTTTGTCACAAATAGCTTGTTGCACTAAGTGTTGAAGTGACGCTTTAATATTTTTTTTTCTGCAAACCCTCATAATTAGGGGTGTGTAGTATTCTGTTAGAATGGAAAAACTGAACTGAACCAGTCCGATTCAGTTTAATCGATTTGATTTTTCAGTTCAATCAGTTTGATTCAGTTTTTTTATTGTATATAATTTTAGTTTTTCAGTTCGATTTGATTTTAAAGTAAAAAATCAAAATAATTGAACCAAACCAATTTATTAAATAAACTTTAATTTTATTAAGGTTTGATTCATATTTTCAACTTAAACCTTCTTTTTTTTTCTTCAAAGGTTCAATCTATTTATCTTTTAAAATCAAATAAAAAAGGAAAATAATGAATCAAACTGACCTATTTATTAAATAAATCTTGAGTTTATTGATGTTTGATTTATATTTACAACTCAAACTTTTTTTAAAAGTTTCAACCTATTTCTTTTTCAAAATCAAATAAAAAGAAAAATAATTAACCAAACCGACTAATTTATTGAATAAATGTTGATTTTATTGAGATTTGATTCATTTTTTAAGTTGAACCTTATTTTTTTCAAAGGTTCAATCCATATCCGAAATTTTCTATTTGGTTAGATTCTGTTTTTTATATATTTCATTTTGGTTCGATCTTTGAAAATTTAGAAATTCATTTTCGATTTTTCGATTCGATTCGATTTTGAATCGAACCGACCGGATGCTCACTCCTACTCATAATAGGTCAAGGAGGCAAGTAATGCTCTTGTCCACTTCTTTGCTATATGCAAATCTTGAAATGTCTGCATCATGATCCCACTTAATATATCCATGAGGCAAAGTAATGTTGTCGTACACTCCATTGTTTATGTGCAAAGTTTGAACCATGTCCGCATTAGGCCAATTTTGTTATTTTGTATTTTAGTACTCTATTGGGCTTGTTTTAATGTTGATTAGGCCTTTTTACTTGTCAAACTCATCCAACCTGATAAAGGACTGAACCCCTAACTTCGCCCCAAAAGCTAACTCAGAGGGAAGGGTTGAACCCAACCTTATATTTAGCCTAGGATTATGTTCCGTGGGGGATGTGGGACACATCATCCCCACCCCCATAAGACCCGACTACTTCAGTCGGCGTTCTGACGAACCCCATGAGACACTGCCCTTACGGAACTAGGCTCTGATACCAAATGATAAAGGACTGAACCCCTAACTTCGCCCCAAAAGCTAGCTCACAGGGAAAGGGTTGAACCCAGCCTTATATTTAGCCTAGGATTATGTTCCGCGGGCGATGTGGGACGCATCACAATCCATTAATGCTTTTTTCATAGAATAGGAATATAAACTCTATTTAGGAAGGAATATACTTTTTTACTAAGAAAAACCTTCCTATATAAGATTAGGGTTGGGGGGCTATAAAAACACTATAAAAAAACTCTCTTTAAACATATATTAATTTGTTGGTCAATAAAATTCTAGTTAGAATTTTATTCAACTTTGTATTGCACTAAGAATTAGCATCTTATCGAGGTTAGTAATTTCGTGGCAATTTCATTCCCATTTCTTGTTCGATCATCTACGTTTTTGTTTATTCATTATTCAAGAATGTAATAGAACAACCATTGAATTTAATATATGTATGTGTCTTTGATTGTCATTGTATGATGGTATTTTCAATTACGTATGCATTGGTCTAGGATTCCATGTCAATTTTCGTGAGCAACAAATCCACTTTTTGATGAGGTGTCTCTTAATCCATATTTCAGTAATATTTTTGACAATTTCATGCATATACGATTATATTTAACCTTAAAACTTTACGAGTGAGTATTTTTTAGTGGAAAAGTGTTTTATAATCTGTTAGCTGACCTATGTTTCTCTAAGCAACAAATCCACTTTTTGATGAGTTACCTCTTAATCCTTATTTCAATAGAGTGTTTTACAATTGCATGCATATACGACGATATTTAACCTTAAAACTTTATGAGTGATTATTTTTTTATGGAAAAATATTTTATAATTTATTGGTTGACCTATATTTCCATGAGCAACAAATCTACTTTTTAATGAGGTGACACTTAATTGATATTTTAATAGCATTTTCAACAGCATATATGATTATATATTTAATCCTAAAACTTTATGAGTGCTCATTTTTTGGTGGAAAAGTGTATTATAATCTGTTAGTTGACCTATATTTTCGAGCAATATGCCCACTTTTTCATGCATGTCACTTAATCCTTATTTTCATAGTGTTTTCGACAATTACATATATATACAACCATATTTAACTTTAAAATTGTATGAGTCATCATTTGTCGATGGCAAAGATTCTTGAATTTCATTAGTTGACCTATGTTTCTGGGAGCAGGAAACCCACTTGTTATGTCTGCCTCTTAATCCTTATTTACGTAGTGTTTTCGACAATTGTATGCATATATGACTATATTTAACCCTAAAACTATATGAGTCATCATTTTTTAGTGGTAAAGTATCTTATACTTTCTCAGTTGACTTATCGTTTTGGGAGCAAGAAACTCATTTTTTTATGAGATGCCTCTTAATCCTTATTTCGATAGTGCATTCGATAATTCATACATCGACTATCATATTCAACCCTAAAATTTTAGGAGTTATTATTTTTTGGTGGAAAAGTGTCTTATATGTTAGTTAACTTATGTTACCATAAGCAACAAATCCATTTTTTTATGAGATGCCTCTTAATATATATTTCGATAGTATTTTCGACAATTGCATCCATATACGATTATATTTAACTCTAAAATTTTACAAGTGATAATTTTTTGATAAAAAAATGTCTTATAATTTATTAGTTTACCTATGTTTCTGTGAGCAACAAATTCACTTTTTGATGAGATACCTTTTAATCATTATTTCGATAGAGTTTTTGACAATTGCATGCAATACAACGATATTTTATCCTAAAACTTTATGACTGATCATTTTTTGGTGGAAAAGTGCTTTATACTCTGTAAGTTGATTTATGTTTCGTGAGTAATGAAACCACTTTTTGATGAGGTGCCTCTTAATCTAAATTTTGGTAGTGTTTTCAATAATTACATGTATATATAATTATATTTAATCCTAAAATTTTACGAGTGATATTTTTTGTCGAAAATTATCTTATAATCTGTTAGTTAACCTATGCTTCTGAGAGCAAGATAATCACTTTTTGATGCTTGCCTCTTTATCTTTATTTTCACAATGCTTCTGATAATTGCATACATATACGATCATATTAACTTTAAAATTATATGAGATCATTTTTCAATGGTAATGTTTGTTAGACGCAACTTTCTGTAGTCAAAAGCTCTTTTAGGTAATTCCCAAGCTGGATCTTTAGTAGCCAAAAGTCTTTTTACAAAGTTAAACTATATATATATATATATATATATATATATATATATATATATATATATATTTCTGTAGAGTTCTTTAGCTGCCAAAACCCCACTTGTGGAGGGTAATTTTAATGACTAAAATAAGGTTTTGGCAAAATGCAACAACTCAAACCTCCTCAAAAAGACTCTAAAACAATATTTTAATGAACATTTGGTTGAGTCTTACGCATGGGATAATGATATCAAACTCCATTTATTGAAGAAGAGGAAGATAGAAACCACGTATAGCTTTCTATCTACTTATTACTATTTCTATATTTCCTTATAAGTCTCAATTTCCTATTATATATAATTTTTATTTACTTATCTCTTAATATATATCAAATACTACATTTTGTAACACTTCCTCTTAAACTGAAGCATAGATATCAATCATGCCTAACTTGTTACAAATATAATTAATGCGAGCACTATTCAAAGCTTTTGTAAAAGCATCTGTCAACTGCTATCCAGTCTTAACATGTCCAATTAAAATAATATTTTGCTGAATTTTATATGTTTAGATATTATTTTTTTGAACTTTATAATATTTAAACTTATTGAGTAATTACATTACTTGTATTGTAAATTTCTATTATTATGAGATATTTATTTTGAATTTATTAATATATTGTCATTAAATTTATATGTTTGTTAATTATTATTAATATTGCTTATTAGTTATTATAAATTTATTATAAATAAATTTTAATAATAAAAATATTTAAATTTTAAAAATAGTTTAAAAAATGAGTGAATGAATTTGAAGTTGAGTTAAACCAAATATGAATCATATAGAATTCAATTAAATTTTATATTTTAAATTGTATCAAACCAAACACTGATATTGAATTCTATAAAAATTTGATTCAGAGAATTAAACCAAACACTAAGAAAATCTTAAAGATCAAAGCTTGCTATTGTTGATGATAATCTCACTCCAACATTTGCTTCCATTCGATAATTTCACAATTTCTCTACCATTGATTTAATGAGATTTGACCTGAAGAGTATCAACTGCGCTATGCACAGTTGGAGGCATGGAGCAATAGTAATAATAGTAATAATAAATTGAATCAATTTCATTTAATTTTCTAATTATAACTGTAACCTTTTCTCTGTCTCGTATTTACGTTGTTAATTTAAATATTGTAAACAATCAAGTGTGCCCAACACTACAAGTAGCTTGAACAAACTTCATCCCTTGCAACTTTTCACTGGGAACAGGTGAGCAGAAGGAAAAGGTTCGCGTTCTCAGGCTACAAACTTAATAAACTCTTCACCTATTCTCAATAATGAATCTATAA
>CAOGCB010354709.1:0-33115 GCA_948266635.1 Cnidoscolus chayamansa | reverse complement strand
ATTTAATTCAAAAAGTAGAATTGAAAATAGATAAAATTTACATATTAAAAGAGTTTTAAAAGTTAAAATTAAAAGATGAAATTGAAAATCTTTACAGAGATTGACAAATTGCTAATTATTACAACTTAGCGGGTCCGTGACTTGGAAATCTTGTTCTCTTCCAGATAATGAACCACTGCAGCCGCTAGTTGATTGTTCCTATTCCTATCTCCGAACAGGAATCTCATATTTTTCGTCACATCGGCCGAGCCATCAATCTTTGCCTTCCTCACTAACTCGGCCACTGAATCGGAAGTAAACGTCCCATCTATCTCGTTCCTTGGTATCTCTGTCCCAAGGTTTTTCCCCTGTAACAGCCTGGCGTTGAGCCCTTGATCATTTAGCACTGGAAACAGGATCAAAACCCTGCTCAACGAGAGTCCTTCAACAACTGAGTTCCACCCACAGTGAGTCAAGAATACCCCAACTGACTTGTGGCTCAGTATCTTTACTTGCGGAGCCCATTCTTTGTAAATAATACCATTATCCTTAACTCGCTCTTCAAACCCATCTGGTAGCATCTCCAACATGTCCTGATTTGATCCTGGTGAGCTCTTGAGTACCCAGAAGAAAGGCGACATCGACTTCTCCAACCCGAAAGCCAGCTCTCTCACTTCTTCTCGTGTCAGAGCAACCTCAGTACCTAGAGCAACATAAACCACCGACTCGGGTTCCTTTTTATCTAGCCATTCTGTAATATATGCCATTTTCCCATCATCGTCGTGATATTCTTCTTCTTCTGGAGGCAAGAAACCCAATGGTATAATTGCTTTTTCGCACAGCTTGCCAAGAAGTCCGAACCATTCCGGTTCAAGCTCCGGTGAACTTCTAAGAATAACGAGATCAGCCTTTCCAACCGCAAAGCCAAATCGAACAGCGTCATTTGGTCCTGTCTCATCATCTGTTGTTTTTTCCACATACTTCGTAATCTCATGGATGTGATACATCAGGTTTGACTCGAAGGGAACCCACTTGGGTAAGACAGTGAAATCCTCGGGTGTTGACCGGGAATCTTCACCGTTCATCAACATCGACGTCGGGCCGACAAAGGCCAGTACTGCTGCGGTGAAGACACTAAAGAAAGCGGCTGATATACGGAGGTCGGCTGCTATAGACGGCAGCCAGTGAGACGCGTAATCGTAAATAACCCAGTCTGGTTTTGTGGATTGAAGGAAAGTGGTTAGCTGCTGTTGAAGCAGATCAAAGGCCTTCTTTAGCAACTGTTGCTTAGAGTAAGGTATGTCTATGGTGTTCTCTGCAGTGGGCGGTAGACCAGGCATGGAAGGTAAGGGAAGGGATATTAGGGAAATATTAGATGATAATAGCGTTTTTGGTGATCTGGGAAGCCTATCGATGTTTCTTGGCGTTGAAACGAAATAGATTTTGTGACCCTTTTGAGCTAAAACCTTTGAGAATCTGAAAAATGGTATCAGATGTCCCATTGCCAGCCATGGAAACACTACTATGTGAAGCTTGCTGCCCTTCTCCATATGGAAGCTAAAATTGAGTTACAGCGTACATGTTCCTGAATTCTTTTTTATGCATCATGAAAAGCACCTGATCAAGACCTAAAATAGATAACTCTTTTTTGTGTACTAATTAATGATTTTGATGTAATATCATATTCTAGCAATCCAAATCAAACAACAAAATAGCAAATATTCATTGATATACTGACGCATGTGGTGATGTGCGTTAGCGTTTCTGATTCGTCCACCTATTACTGATTATGATCATAAAGAACTCCACACAGGACGACAGAGAAAAGACAAGAGAAAAGAAAATAATGTATTTTATATTTAATCAATTTCAATTTATTTTCATTATTTTAATTGCATCATAATTTAATTAATTTTGGTCTAATTTAGTCAAATCTCAATTCATACCTAACTAATCTCGAGTCGATTTGGTCCGATACACACAACACATCAACACGCCAGTCACTAAGAAACGTTTTTAGATTACAATTTTCCGCGATATTCATCATCCTGAGGGAAGAAAAGATTGGACATTCCTGAGGTGTGGATCAGTTCGCTACGCGCGCACCGCGACACACACGAAGCAACTCCATCACATAACAAAACGCACCATTTTGAGTCGTTTAACAAAAGAACAGGCCCATTGTGTACGGCACCTCACAGTCTCTCCCTCACACGCATTTTTCTCTTATTTTTTTTCAACAATTCTCAGCTCTTCCTCGTTTCCCACCTTCTTCTCTCTCCGTTTTGGCTTTTCACTCACTCATTTACTCTCTCACACTGATTAGGGTTAGGGTTTTATACTGTTTCCCCAAATTCGCTTCTATCATATTCTTTTCTCTTTCTGGAATGCTTCTAAATCCTAATTTTCTCTCTCAGACTTGCCAATGTACGGTCATTCCCATCCTGTGAACGTTCATAATCAGATCGCTGCCCCCTCCTGCGATGATGAAGACGGTGCTGCTGCTGACTCTATCGATCATCACCACATTCGTTATGAAGACGGCAACGCTACTGGTGTTGTTGTAGGGGATGTCTCTCCCGATTCCGTCTATGTTCCTAGCAGTGGCGCTGGCTCAGAGCTCGTTGTTCAGCGAGGCGATGTCTCCAGCCAACTCACATTGACTTTCCGGGGTCAAGTATATGTGTTTGATGCTGTTACTCCTGATAAGGTAACTTTTTTGTTTGGGGACTGGGGAAATGTGAATTATGCGATTTAGGTTTTCTCTTTCGGCTTCGTAAGGATATGTAAGGGAAGGAAAGGAAATACATTGAAGTTTAAAAATTTAGATGTAATTGCTTATTTCTGCTCAAATGAGCCCAGTGATGCTTTAATTTCGAGCTGTAGGATAATGAAAACAGCAAGCTACTTAGCTCTGTCTTTGGTTTCACCCCTACCCCCAATATCAGTGACAACTGAAAGGATGGTTAATTCTGGCGTACCTGCAGTTCTCAATTTTGAGATGAGGTATAAATGATCGTTCTTACAGGTTCAGGCAGTGTTATTACTATTGGGAGCATGTGAACTAACTTCTGGTACGCACGGTCTGGAAGTAGCAACTCAAAACCAAAGGGTATCTTCTCAATCATGAAATTAGAGTGTGTATCAGCACATATAGAATTCTAATATTTTCTCCTTATTTATCTGCAAAATTTATTCTTTATAGAGTGCAGTAGTGGACTTTCCAGGACGCTGTACTCAACCCCAGAGAGCTGCCTCATTAAACAGGTTTAGACAGAAGAGGAAAGAGCGATGCTTTGATAAGAAAGTTAGATACAGCGTTCGTCAAGAGGTTGCACTCAGGTATGGTTATATTGTATCTTACATTAATTAATTTTGATGATTGCTAGAGAACTTTCTGAAATTGAAACAGAAAACAGTCAAAGTAATCTATTAGGACTTAATGGACATCTGTCATTTGTTATGAATCAAATGATTGCACCAATTGATGTCATAGTTGCATATTGTGTTACTTGAAAAGAGGGAGCCTAGTGCAACATATCATGTCAAACGTTGATGCATTGTTGAAGTTATGGTAAAAACTCTGTATACGGTTGAAAGGCTATATGCATCTCTCTCTCTCTCTCTCTCTCTCTCTCTATATATATATATATATATATATATATATATATAATATTCCATTGGAAATTCAAAATGAGCTGATTTGTATCGTTGCTTTTAGAAAGTTTAAACTTAGGGCTTAGGGAACTGAAACTTTTGTGTTAACAAACAAAATACAAAGTAAATGAGTGTACATCATCACTAATGATATTTTGCATCCAAAAATAAAGCATTGACAATTTTCTTTAACACTTGTAATACAGTTTGCCCAAAACTGCAGTCTAGACAAATGTTAAGGAATTATTATCTGCATATGAAAGGCCCTTTTACTACTAGTACCAGCAATTAATTCTAAAATTGAATGTGCAAACCAGAACATTTAAATTACTAAAGTCTTTTGCAGGTCTCATTTTAGAAATGCTGACTAGTACACTAACCCTTTGTTTGGGATGGGGTGTTTTAGAGAAATGTGAGGTTCTTCAAGTTGTTAAAACTTTGAACTTATGTGTGAGAGAGTTTGAGGTTTTTTAAGGTAAGGTTTCTGTAGATTTTTAAGAACCTCTAGAAACCTTCATTCCATCCCACCAAATTGGTGGATGAGAAGGTTTTCTCTTTAAAATCTTCGAATATCTTAAGCAGCTTTCCCTTCCTCCCAAACAATAAAAAATTATAAAAGTTTTAAAAAAATAAAAAAAATCTTACTTTTTAGAACTTTAATTTAAAAACCTTACTTTACCCCATGTTGGGGAGGCATTGGCTTCATCTCTTTGTAAACAAAAATTGAAGTGTGGAAATGTACTTTGAGATAATTCTATTACAAATCTATTAAGTCCCAAATGATTTGCACTCACTTTCTAGGTCCATGATTTTTTTTCAGCCTCCTTTATAACTGATTTTATTTTATATGCTGCCTGTGGGTGTTGATAAATTTGCATTAGTGATCAACCTTGTCTGACATCCTGCTTTGATGTATGATCTATATTTGTTTGATGTCATCAGGATGCAGCGGAATAAGGGTCAATTTACTTCTTCCAAGAAGTCAGATGGAACATATGGTTGGGGTGGTGGTCAGGATTCCGGACAAGATGATAGCCTGCAAGAAACCTCGTGAGTTCTACATAATCATTTGGAGTTTTTTATTTCCCCAAAGATAAGTTACTGCCTGAAATTCATGTGGAATTATGAGAGTAAGAGATTAAATAATCAATAGTAGATATAAATATCTTTCCAATTATTATGTTTTTGAACATTAATTTTTCTCCATTTGAGGGTCTATAGTCTAATTGAGCTCTATTAAAGTTCTTTTTCTGCTTATATCTTGCTATAATTGATGCAGTATTTTGTTTGCTATAATGATTAGCGAAGAAAGAATAATATCCCTATTGATTTGCACCCTTTAGGTGTACACACTGTGGCACTAGTTCAAAATCAACCCCAATGATGCGGCGGGGTCCATCAGGCCCAAGGTCACTTTGCAATGCCTGTGGACTTTTTTGGGCAAACAGGGTCAGTATCTATAGTTAATGTTAATCAGGGCCATTTTCATGATTTTGTATAATCTCTCTCTCTCTCTCTCTCTCTCTCTCTCTCTCTCTCTGTATCTATCTATCTATCTATCTATCTATCTATCTATCTATCTATCTATCTATCTATCTATCTATATATATGTGTGTGTGTGTGTGTGTGTGTGTGTGTATGAAATTGAATTGTTTTATGTGTTTCATGCATTGATGCCTGTTTTACATTTGCATTTGCTGTTTGACGAAAAAATAATAATCCTGTCCATGTCAGTATGTTTGCCCTTGTGTATATCCACATGATTTATCTGCATGATGGCCTTTTTTGTGTACATGACTATATGTGATTTTGACTTTCTTAATGTCTGATATATAATACTTATGATGTAAACATTGCTATTATCATTGATTAGAACTATGTGGCATCAGCAATGCCACTAATACGAGGTTTCAATTCTTTGATTTTTAGAAAACTTGTTAAAAGAAAATATAAGAGCAACTTGAATGCTACTAAGGAAGGAAGATCATCCAGAGTTGGGAAATTGAAGGAAAAAATAAGATTAGTAACTGTAGAGAAGGTAAATTGGATCTAAAGGTACAAGGTCATAGCTTAAAAAGAATTGTGCTCAACATTGAAATAAATTGGAAAAGCAGTGAATGTTATGGGAAAGGATTTATAAGATGGATATTGGTCTCCTTCCCATCCTTTTGGATCTTTGCTACATTGATCTTCAAATCTTATTTAGTATATATATATTGGAAGAGATTGTTATTTTTCCAGGTGTCATTACGTTATGGTCTGCTAATTGCATATTTGAGATAAGCATGGGGGTCATGTAGTGAGCTCACAAACAGAGGCCTAGCTTAAGGATGTAAGATCAGTCCAAGCTACCCACTATTGCAATTGAACTCGTGCTTATTTTAAAGGACCCACTATGCTTTTAAGATCCTCAATTCTGTAAGTCAAGTTGGGGGCTTGGTAAACTAGGGAAGTTGGTTATTGGAGGAGGTGGGGTGGTTGGATTGATGTGTCGACTCTTATAGTTCTAACTTTTAGAAAATCATTACATATTTACATGGTTGAAATTTGGACTTTGAGAGACATGAAAAGATATAGGAATGTGTATTCGGAGATTGAAAGATTGTAGATTTAGTTGATTCTTCTTTGTTAAGCTATGCCGGTAGTTGTTCTAAGAAGTTTGAATTCCCAACTATTTGTTGTGAAGCTTGGTAAGTGGAGAATATAAGTAAATTTCTATAATTGTTTCGACGAAAAAGATATGCATCACAATTTTATCAAGGAATGACAAAGAAAAAGAAGCATCGTTAAATTATTGAGTATTGCAGCATTCACGTATTACCTGGGTTCTGTTGGACAAAAGGATGGGTAGGGTGAGTAAATTCCCGCTCACAAAACTATCTTGGTGGGTGGTATGGGAAAGTGAATGATTGTAAAAGCCATATTAAGTTGAAGGTAGAGTGAAGGTCTATGAAACTTTAATTTGGCCAACTGTGCTATGCTGGTAAAAGACAACATATTAGCAAAAGGAGTTACTAAAGATGAGAGTTGCTGGGTGCTACAGAGTGGTAAAGGCTGGTGAGAGTTAAGGAGTTCGGACAAAAATCCCTTCACACTTGTTGTTTGGTGTCCTTTTCAAGGCGAATAAAGCTTAATGGCCTTTTAGTTTTTAATGTTAACTCAGGAAAGAGGGAAGGGAGAAGATATATGTAACTTTTTAGAACATATTTCTTTCTCTTTTTTTTCCTTTCAGTTTTGCCGGATTTTTTTTACTGTTTAAGTTAATAGTTATAGTATAAAAAATTAAAATATTAAAATATTACCGTGTACTTGGTTGTATCAACCAGATGCCCTGTTTAATTGCGTGTTTTGACAAGTAAAACTCTGCAGGGGACTTTGAGGGATCTTTCCAAGAAAATCCAGGAACATTCTGTGACTCCAATTGAACAGGTATATTCCTTGATTCTGTAAATTACAAGTTTTATTGGTTCTGGTCATACCATTATGGTAAATCCATTCTCTTTCCACTTGGCTTCTGGATTAGGGGGAAGCTGAAGCAAATGACTCAGACTCTGGTAACGCCATCCATACACATAACAATCTTCTTACTTACTAAACTGGTGATGATTCAGCTTTGATAGAAGAGTAATCAATTTCCAAGTTGTCTTGCAAGAATGGCTACATGAGTCGGCACTGATTCAAGTTGAAGTTTTTTCTAGAAATTTCTTTCAGCTTGTTTTCTGTAATTTATAGATATTATAGCGTCATCATCACTGCATGAGGTCATCTCGTCCTTGTTCGGTACTTTGCATGAGATTACCACTTGAGGATTTTATGCCGAATGTATCACATAAAGCTTCATGATTTATCACTGGTAATTTTTATAATGCCAAATGCTTTTAATATGTCAATATCTCATCAAATCTCAGACGAGATGACTCTTTTTTCCATGTTGGAAGCTGTAAAAGCTTTGGGAGGAGAAAAATGGAATTTGTGATTTTCACTTGAAAGGTATCCCAGAAATCCCCGAGTTGTAAAATTGGTTCCAACTTGCAAATTTCGTCCAAGCATGAAGTTCCTTTTAAGCTTGCATTTCATGTTTATATATTGTTGCGCCAGCATGCTATTCAATTTATTTTCTTTGCTTTTCTATAATCTCTCTTCCCCACTAACGTATGAGGAGCCTACTGCCTAATAGAGTTCTGATCACGCAAAATCCTGATGTTAGGTTTGTGTTTTCCTTTTGAAAGTGTCGGGTCTGTCTGGCTTCCAATTGTCAATAACGGTCGAAACTTCGAGTTAATTAATGACTTGAATTTATTGTACTTCTACAGTTGTAATTTCTGGGGTGGCTCAATGATTTGTTAAATTGACAATTAGTTTTTAATATATTTTTAAAAAAGTAAAATTTATTAGTTATAAAAATAAATTGATAATAGTAAAATATAAGGTATTTGACTTTAATATAATAAATCATACTTTTAAATTTATGTAGAACTATATTGTGGAACTGAAAGGGTAAATTAAATACAATATGAATTAATAAAAATGACACGTACATAACAAGCTGTGGAAATTTTAATTATAGGTGAACCTGATTAAAAAATCTCATAAAATATCGCCATCGATAAGCTAGGATTTATGAAGCAGTGAATGGTAAAATATGTAGTCAGTTATGACACGAAAATGACTTGATCGTACATTAGTGGCTGCATGGTTGGGTAGAATAAAGTGCTCTTTTGGTGTCGCGAATGATAATTTGGTTGGACTAAATATTTATATAAGATAGAACCACAATCACTTTCACAAATAACTATTCAGTATTTGTTTTTGAAACCATATTAAATACTTTTCAATAGGCATTCTTCTACATAATATATTCAGATAAATAATAATTAGTGGACAAATATTTATTATATCAATTATTTTAGTATAATTTTGAAACTCCTTTATTTAGTTTTTACACATCATCATTAGGATTCAGACGTCACATGTTAATTTGTCTATCCATTTGGCAAAAAAAAAAAAAGACAAAATCTAAAATGTGTCAGCATTCCAATACGGTAATTTCAGTAATTTCAGTAATACCCCACCTCCCACTTTGAAATCTCCGGCTCAGGTCAGGTCCTCTCACGGGATGATGATGAGATGATGGCCCCACACGTGGGTCTCACATGCGGAGCCCACTATCTTCTTACAGGAATAAATAAACCGCAAGCTTCCAGTGATTACCACCAGCCGTTGGATCATCATCCAAAAACCTGCACAGCCTGACACACACATCCCATCATTAGATCAAATAAAAATCAATCCCAGGCACACACACGCACATTACTTGTGAACCATCCCCCACATGGGCCCCACTCCCCATTACTACCTCTGCCGTGCCCCTGCGAAACTCCCAATCATTCCCCCGTTTTTTACATCTAAAAAGAAATCCTGGGCAAGACACATTTCCATATCCATCGGATTTTCTTTTGAAAAAAAAGAGAAAAAACGCAAATTTTTTTTCCCAAATTGAGTCTCCTCAAGGAAACACAAGTGTAGGCCCTGCAAAGCTTAGCTATTTTAGGGTGCTTTGTTTTTCCCTCTCATTTCTCTTCTCCTTCTTTCCACTTTCGAAGCTTCTCGGGAGCTCATATATCATTTTCCAATTCCAAATTGGGATAGGGTTTCTAAAGCTTTAACATTGTCCTCCTTATTCAATGGAACAGGTAGCTCCACGCTTAGCTTAGGGTTTCGCTTCCTGTGACGGCCAGTCGGCCGGAGCTGTTAACGCCTTTTAATGGCAACGGCAAATCCACAGCCACTGCAAGCTCGTCCTTATGAAGAACACTTGCTTGCGCCGATACAGATCGACGAGGACGATGGTGGAGACTACGAGGATGGTGACACCATGGACGACGTCGAAGAGGCGCAGATGAATTCTGGTGTGAACGGGGCAGAGCATCACGTTGGAGCTGGAGGTGGAGGTGGAGCTGGTGTTGTTATGCCGTCGAGAACGAGTGAACTTACTCTCTCTTTTGAAGGAGAGGTGTATGTTTTCCCTGCTGTTACCCCTGAGAAGGTCTCTCTCTCTCTCTCTCTCTCTCTATTTTGTGCTTTCAGTAATTGATAATTGGTAGCTTGTTCTTTCGGTTCCTAGTCCTAATTTGCTTTTTGTTTGAATTCTTTGTATGTAATTTTACGTATGCTTATTTTTATTATTACTTGTTAGTGCAAGTGCATTTATTATTATAATAAGAATAATAATAATAACTATTATTATTATTTTTGTTGTTATTATTATTATTATTATTATTATTATGAGCAGTTTAATGAGATCGAATGTTGGGAGAACTTGGCCGATTTGGATTTGATAAGACATCCTTTTCTAATCCTTTTAGAGGTCGTTACTTTACGTTTGTCGCTTGTGTTTTCTTTTTTCGGTAATTCTGTGTAAGATTTTGTAATTTGCTTATACCTGCATCATGAACCAGGCTCTCATTTGTTTATGGAAGTCTATGACATGAATTTATGAATCTAGATGCTTTTTATTTATGGTGGACTGCATGCGTAATAGCCATATGCAGTTTTGGTGGAAATTTAGCGACTTTTTTGGTACACCCTTACACAGAACTATGAAAGCAACAAATGAATTTCACTTTTCTATGCAAGTGTGAATATTTGAATTCTATATTTTGCAGCTGTGCGCTTTTTAGCAAATTAATTGTACATTTGCAATTAATTTGTACTTCTTCCCCGGCTTGTACAACTGCTTGTTGTTTAGTAATGTGTATCAATATTTATTTTAAAGGAATGAACGTATTGGTTTCAACTGGTAAAAACAGGTGCAAGCAGTGCTCTTGCTTCTAGGTGGACGAGACATACCCACTGCTGTACCTACTATTGAAGTACCCTATGATCAAAAGAACAGGGTAATACAGAATTCAGATTATCAAGTGCAATTAAGTTTGTTCTTCTCTGCTTGTGTTTATGTGTTATTGTGTTACTGCCATATTCCTAGGGCGTAGGTGATACCCCAAAGAGCTCAAATCTTTCACGAAGAATAGCCTCTCTTGTTAGATTCCGTGAGAAACGGAAGGAGAGATGTTTTGATAAGAAAATAAGATACACTGTGCGAAAAGAGGTTGCTCAGAGGTACAGTGCACTTAACCATATTTTCATTTTTGAGGGGTGTTCCCTGATTATGTTAAGTGCAGGCATTTCTGTTAAAGAATAAACTAAGTAGAATTTGAATTAATATTTTTATTTCAGGCATCGAGAATGTGATTAAATTTGCCTTTGAAGATTAGTAGTTGGGATTTTTTTTTTATTTATTCTTGTTATTGCTATTTTGTTTTGTTTCTTTAATTTTTTTTGGTTGTTGGTGGGGGGGCGGTGTGGGCTATCAGATATTGAATATTGTCGGTGTAAATGATTTGCTTTTTGTTTCTGTTTATTAGGATGCACCGCAAGAATGGGCAGTTTGCATCGTTGAAAGAAAGTTCAGGTGGTTCAAGTTGGGACTCCGCACAGAGTTGCCTACAGGATGGCATCCCTTGTCCTGAAACTTTGTGAGTTGGAAGCTTAATCTGGTTTTGCTAGATTCGGCCTTTAGAAACAGTATGGACATGGCTTCTGTTAGTGGAGTTAGTTAGGATAAGGATTTTTGATCCCGCATCTGGCTTCTGCTATGTTTCAGTGTACGGAGATGCCAACATTGTGGTGTTAGTGAAAATAATACTCCTGCAATGCGTCGCGGGCCCTCTGGACCAAGGACATTATGTAATGCATGTGGTCTGATGTGGGCCAATAAGGTTGGTTTCTTGGCTTCAAATTATTTTTTATGCATGTAACCGTTGGAGATGGCCTTGCACTAATGTGCAGTTAGAGTATACTTAAGCTTTACTGTCAAATATCAGGATTCATATGTTTTTAGGAGTTCTAAGTGGTCTTTTAGGGTAAGTTTTTTTAGTAACTTTAGTTATTGGCTGTCACAAGTTTGGCATCCATTTGAGTAAGGTCTATTCTGTTGTACTCAAATGATTTCCCATGAGATTTTATTTTGATTAATCTCTTTTGATTATCAAAATGTACTGAGAAATGTCTTGAAAAAAACAGTCTAAAAAAAATTGCCCTAGATATTTGTTGAAAAAAATTAGTAGAATTCATGGCTTGTTCTATGCAAATTCAAGTTGCTGTTCAAATTTCCATGCACAGCTAATGTGCCATTCTCCACTTGATTTCTGTGGCGAATCTGTTTTCTTGGCCATTTTTATGTAAAATTCATGAAAAGGGACATTTTTTAGTCATTTGGTAAATAACTTTTGTGGTAACACTATCTTGTCTAGCTTTGATTTCTTTAGCCAATGCTCCTTGTTCTCCTGTGTTAATGGTTGTATTTTCATAATTTATCCAGGTGTAGAAGTCATTGAACAATGAGTGATCACCTTTTCTGTTGTAATCTTATATTGCAATGTTAGTGGAGAATGTAGGATTAAAGCGACAGCATGTGTATATTTCCCAATAGAGTTGGATTGTCAAAGTGGACTATATTGTTGGGACACACATACAGTGAATGAATCTTTTTATATTTTTCATTTATTTTTACTTTTCTCTGCTTAGTTGTGAAAATTGTTCATGATTGGTAGATTAGGAGCTTTTGATAAGGTAATACTTTTTCCCCCTAGTCTCTCTTTGGGTTGTTTGTGGCTTCTAATGTTATTATCTTGTGTTTATCTATCTTTATTGGTTATTCTTTTTTGTGTGGATTCTGCAGGGAACTTTGAGGGATCTTAGCAAAGGTGTTAGGAATGTTCCTCTAGACCAAATTGAACCTGTATGTACTATGTACCATGACAAAGAGCTTAAACCTCTGTATTTTCTTCAATTCTTGAAGCTAATTTATTTATAGATCCACTATTTTTGAAATGTCATAATCTATTGGAAGTTGTGGATTTGAGTTGGGAAAATGAATTTTGTTTATTTTTAATATGGTATTCCTATACACAAGCGCAATTTGGTTTTTGCATGTGGGCCATGAAATTTTCCGCGTTAGTCTTAATTAGCTGGAAGCCTGGAATGCATTTAGTGGTGCTGATGTTGACATCACTTCTATTTTTGTGAATGTTTTAACCTGATAATCGGATCAGCAGGAAGCCCCAGTTGATTTCAAGCCTTCTGTAGTGGAAGGAGAATTTTCTGTCAACCAGGATGAGCATGTACCATTTCTTACCTGTTGCATTTTTTCCCTTTATCTGTTGCCGTTATGTTGTTAATAAACTGGACAGAGAATATTTTATCATTCTAAGTTGATATATGGGGCATGCAGGGAACTCCTGTAGATCCTTCTAAGGCTGTAGCTGAAGGATCTAACAATCCCTCTGTCAATCCAGAAGTAGTATGATTCGAATTCCCAGCCTTAACATATAGAGGCAATACATTTTACTTCTATGCTTTCTAAATGCTTGTTATGGTATCTAATCTCTGTCTTCCCCCTCCCCCTCCCTCTTTTATCTTGGCTGCTGGTTTCGGGGAAAATTTTTGTGCAAATGCTTGCCTTTTCTTGCTACAATAAGTATTCTAATTGATGGCAGCAGTTTGTTCTCCATGGGCATGATGCTGCAAATACTTGAAAAGTGAGAAGTTTCATCACCTGCGGCATACAACTTGGCATGATCTTCATTTTTCTTTTTCTTTTTTTTTTAAATTCTTTTAATATTTGGAAGTCTAAAGCCCTTAAGGTTGTGCATTTCAACTATTTGGTTTGTATACAGTAGTATATTTTCAACCATAATAGATATAACTAGTTCCTTTTGTTTTTGAGCAACTCGTCTATTTCCTTGGGTACAGGTTTTGCAAGAGGCTACTGAAAATCTTACTGGCACTTTGCCAATGGGAGTTGTTCACTCTTCGGAACATGATATTGAGGAGGTATATCATCTATATGAACAATTTTGGATAGATGCTTCATATTTACTGTCTAACACTAGGGTGATTCAAATTTCAAAATTAATACATTTTCAAGCCTACTAAAATGCGGTGAAATTTCTGATAACTCACAAGGAGGCACTTGCAATATTATATACCAAATTGTTCATATGCAATTGGTCAATGTGTTCTTAGTAACTTGGTCTACCTATTATGGGCATAATGCACTCAGACCAATGATTTGTTATGATAGACATTTCTTGGACTGATGTGCAATATCTCATATAAAAGTTTCTGGATTGACAGGAACCTCTGGTTGAGCTTGCTAATCCTTCAGATACAGAATTGGACGTACCTGCTAATTTTGATTAGAAGGTGATACGTTGCCCCTCTTTTGTGTTTATTATTAACTTTACTCGATCTTTTCTGTTATGAGGGAGAGGGAGGGCGTGTTACTGATACCTCATAAGGAATGAGTTGCAACTAGAAACAGGCATGATGTTGAATCCCAAAAGTATAATCATCTGATGAAGCGCGAAGATGTGCTGCTGCTGCTTTCTGCTAACTCCAAAATAGCAGGCGATACTCCTTGTTGATATTAGTGCTGGATCTTTGTTTGTGTATGATTTGTTAGCAGATATGCCCAAGTGATTTTGTGATTAATTTATTAGGCTGTTGCATAATTGCAATTTGCTTCAGTGCTCTCATTTTTAACGTGCTTTGACTGATATATATGATGTCCTCATCTCTGTAATCATTTTATACTCTTAATAATGGAATTATAAAACAATTCTACAGATGAGTGCTTTTTCTCCTCTCTCTCAGCCTTCCAGTTTTAGTACGCATTTCTTTTGTATGTCATGCCAACTATTTTGATACTATTCTCCGTACCAAACAAATATTAATACTTGTATTTAGGAAATGAACCTTTTTTCGTTATCTGACAAAAGTAGTTGAATAATAGACGACGGGAACATCTTGCGATTCATAATACGTGCAAGGCTCATCAATCAGGTCTTGTGCTTTGAGAACTGCTTTGACTCGTAAATGCAATTGTTCCACTGATTTAATTTAATTTATCACAAACACACATATATATATATACACAAGCACATACACATGCGGATCATGAGAAAATGAAAAAGAAAAGAATGTGTTGCTTATAATTCCATCACCAGGAATGCACGAATCAAATCCGCGAAATAAAAATGTTTGCTCTAATAAATTAGACCTGGAACTGTAAGGAGCTAAATATGTTAAAGTACACAGGCAGCATTAGGCATCACGTAAAAGGTCATACCAACATTGAGAGAGACAAAAAGAACAAATAACTGGAATAACTATACATTCTGAGAGATATTCAGGCCTCGAAAGATGATTTTGCATTCCTTTGTTTTTCCATTCTATATTGAAATATATATACAAATATGCGACATTATTGTATAGCTTGTATTAGATTTCAGGACTTCGTATATCTACTCGGAAGCTAAATAGGCTGCAAAATTAAACAGCTGCAAAGCCAAAAGGGTAATACCCTCCCGAAAGACTAGGGGCCCTCTGGAATGGTCATGTTGTCGATGACTCTTGAAAGCATAGTCATGTCTTGACCACTTTATCCATAAAACCTACCACGGTGCGCATTTTAGATCTTCCACGTTTCCACCGTAGGTAGGGGCTGAGAAGAAACTCCAATATGTACCCCTGACTGACTCGACCAATATGAATCATATCTGATTCTGAAAAGCCTTAGTCTCCTTTAAGTGACTGAAATTCGAGTTGCTCATGAAAATCCTCATACGGTGAAGATTCACAGGAAGAATCACTTTCAAATGGTTCAAATGGAGGGGTTTCCCTTGGAGATGATGGAACTGAATCTCTTTGTACGGAGGATGAACCTGCAAACATCATCAAGTGTGAGTTATGAATCATCAAGACTGTGTAGGTGCAAACCCAGAAGCTGGGCTATTATTCAGGCACTGAATGCATTCAGCAATAAAGAGGTCTACGGGGAAAAAGTACCTTTCTGTCCTCTTGAGCGAAATTTCGTTGTGTGCCGCCTGATAAGCTTCTTAGCTTTGGTTATTGTTAGTTGCCTAGCAAAAGGAGAGAACTCCACGTCACTCTCACTCCACTCACCATGGAAATCATTCTCTGCGTCGCCCCTCATAGTTCGCATCACAAATGCCTTTGCCTTACGGCGTTGAGTATTGAAAAGACCCCTTATCGAAGTTACAAATCCATCACCTGCTCCATCACTTGGACGCTTAAGCCAGTTTGGATACTGATCCGATTTCCCTGGCTGACCATCATTGTCACTAAAGTTAAGCTCAATATCAGGGACACCAGCTCCATTGGATTCCCGTTGACTATGTGCTTTATCTTTGAATTTCTTTCCCTAGAAAAAGAATAGATCATATCAAACTTGGAACTGGTTAGAAGGAGATCAGATGATTGGCACACACTAGATGTAGTCAAACACAATTTAAATTAAATTAAAGACTATGATCTCAAATATTTGAAAATGTAAAATATAAGTTAAAAAGGAAAAAAGAAAAAAAAAAGCTTATCAACGTAAAAAGAAATAATAGTTCAAATTTTCTGTTGATTTTGACCACCTATTGTCACAGGAGGAACCAGGTTCCAGGCCTAGGAGTATGACGCTATAAAGCAAGCATGTCTTCCCAGAAAAAGGAAATGTGTATGGATCACACACAAAACATCATTCAAAATAATAGTCTTTAAGCTAATTATTAAGACTATATTCAATTTTAATCAATGTATAATGGTATCTGAATCCAAAAATTAGGAATCAGGAGGAAAAAGATTGACAAGAGCTGCACTGTATCACATTTTAAACCTGAGTAGAAACGAACTGGAAGAGGAAATGTAGAAATGAATGACAATTTCTTCAGGTCCTAAACAGATAAATAAAGTGGAAAATGTTGTTAAGTACGCTCATACTAATCATCTTCAATTATACCATTTTAATCATCATCCAGGTAAAGCTTCAGAACTTATAAACAAGCCAATGCAGAAACACTTCAAGTTTGTGATGATAAAATCAGTTGAATCTAGTGACTATCTTAATTTAAGAAGTACTGGAGATAATGAAATTTATTGCTAGTACGGCACCTCTGAGACATTGTATTACCTGCATTCCTGTCACCGACTTTAGCGTTCCCCAAACAACATGCTTCTTTACACGTGAGAACAGCCTCCTCCAAGTCCCTGTGAACTCAACACGATGGAATGTATCCATCAGCAACTTAAGTTCATGCAGGTTAAATCTTGAGCTTTCATAGGTAATCTGTAGCTCAACCTACGCAAGTAATATAGGATATTAGCTATGTAAACAAAATGAATGTTACAAATAATTTATGATCAATTCCCACAAACTGAATCTACCTGACTTATTTTAATATTGTGGAATTCCATAACTTTTCGAGGTCGGGATCTCTTCTCTTCATTTGATTTTCCAATCTTTTTTCCTTCATGGGATGAACGACCAGACTTTAAAAGCTTGGACTCTTTTGATTTATTTTTAGAGGATTCATCTGGTTGTTCATTAAAATTAAGTGGGTCTGGCTTTGAAGAAGAAACACTGGATGAATGAGCCTGGCAGAGAAGTTCGGTGGTAACAGATTCTGCAAGTGTCTCTTCCCATGTTCTGTCACAAGAAGATGTTCTTCTCAACTCTGGGCCCGAACCAACAATGAGTTTGGATGTGACATCAGAATCTTTCGTTGTATGGCTGTATGATGAAGAAGCTTCCTGGATTGATGAAGCCTTCTTTACACGTCTCGCACCAGCAGTTGTTGAAACTTTCCAAACTTCCTGATTGGACAATGTGAAATACCAAGTTCAGTATCTTCATCTAAGTACCTTTAAAAGCTTGTTTGTATAAGAAAGTTTCTTCATCAATTCAATATCATTACACTTCCGAAACTAACCTGCCGCCTTTGTGAATCTTGTTCTTCTTCTGGGAAGAAATACTCCCACATCATCCTATACATTGTCTCTGTCAAATGAATCTTAAGGGGATAAATCTCTACCTGAGGCACAATGAAGCGATCATGTTAAGCAAGAATATTTTCAAACAGAAAACCCAAAATTGGTTAGATCAACTTCTAATCTAAACCATCCATATCAAAGAAGGAAAACAAAAATATTACTTACAGTGAAACAATAGAAACCAAAGAAACTTAAGCATGACAATTTCAATTTACAAACTGAAAAAACCTCCCATTCAAAAAGATTACTGTTCCTGACCCACCAATAATTACTAGGTGAGTGATTAGCTGTAGATTTCTTCTTCCAGTCTGAACTAACTCTAAAATGCTAATAGGGTGAGCAACTTTTGGTTATAACTGAACCACAACAAACTGCTTAGGTTTACTCAGTTCAGTTTTAGTTATTTCGGTTGGTTCTATTCTCTATTTCTATTAATTTTAGTTCTCAGTCAAGGTTCTCTTTCTTTGTTCCTTTTCTTGGTATAACAGAGAAAATAAAGGAGCCAGGAATTTTTAACACCTTTTGAGGCTGATCATTAGGCCTTTTTGCTGGCCCCAGGGAAATCCCTTCGCTCTGCTTTCTCCTTAGGCCTTCTATTATCTTCTCCTTTTTTCTTCTCTCATTTCATTTGGCCAAAAATTGAAATTATGAGCTCTTCCCTGTAGCTTTCTCTTATTTTCCGATTCCCTCAGTTACTATCTTCCCAGTCAGATTCGGCCATTCTCACCAAGTTACCTTCCCCCAATGCCTCTACACAGGCAGACATTGATACGCAGCTGTCTTCTGCTCTCTCACAGACAGTGAGATACAGAATCATTGCTCCTCATCTCTCATATCATCATCTGGCATCCCCTTTCCAAAAGGCAGAAGCCAACTAATCTGCGTGCATCTTGGCTTGGTTTGAAAACAAAACCAATCTTCTACTCTTCCCCACATGCCAACATTTACAAAAATTTGATTGTCCTTTGAAGCACCCAGTAAAGACCATAATGCAAAAACAAGTTATCGGTGGGAAAAGTAACTGTTAGCACTTTCCTACATGTTACAACTAAGAAGCCTAGCACTTTCCCTGCTTCCACTTACAAGTTACCAAGAGGACTGAAAGACATAATATTTTCAGCATTCTCTTTCAGAAGTCTAAAACATGGAGACCGAGGCCCAGGTTATTAAGGATGCATGGCACAGAAGTAAGACATGAATGCAGAGAAAGAGCAAAGGGAAATCTGAGGAAGCATCTAGAAGCAT
Organism: Cnidoscolus chayamansa; assembly: GCA_948266635.1. NCBI lineage: Eukaryota > Viridiplantae > Streptophyta > Magnoliopsida > Malpighiales > Euphorbiaceae > Cnidoscolus > Cnidoscolus chayamansa. Next base: position 14,332 of record CAOGCB010354709.1, on the reverse strand, counting down.
AATGCTTGGAAGTTAATTTGTCGGAGTGAATTGTAGTGACAATGCCTCCTGGAAAAAGTTTAACAGAATGGAAGAACCGCTGCAAGCATGAATAGTGTGCTCTTAGCTGTGAGAAGGCATTTTTTACCATTTAGTATTCTGCTGTAGCTGGGCTACCAAACTGCCAGATGGAAGAGATTCTCCTGGATTAATTTCAATTCTGTTTAGGTAGTTATCTTTTATTGGGAAGCCATTAGTAGAAGAAAAGAGGGATGTTTTGTATTTGAGATACACTCATTTTAAAAGAGCATTCTGCCATTTTCAGTATAATCAAACAAATTCTCCATTTACAATTTGTCAATCTACAACTCCATTGTTCCTAACGTTATCATTCTCCCTTTAAATTTTCTTCCTATTTAACCAGTGTTTCTTAATAGATGACTGCACAGATGGGAAGAGAAATTAACAAATTGGAGGATGCATGCAAATGGTTTATGTTCCACATCTTTTATCAAAAGTCAAAAAGAGAGAAACAAAAAGGAAAATAAATGGAAAGAAGACCAAATGACCTGGAAAAGTTCAATATGGGAATTTCCATCCCTTGGAGCTCCTTGTTTTGCATCTACACGAAGCATGACTTTTCTGCAGCCAAAAAGTAGATATTTCAATTCTCTAAAGGACAATTACAAATTTTTCTGACAACATACTTGATATGTTGAAGTGCTACACAGGGAAAGATATTAAGGGCAGAAGAAAAGTATCAGAAGAGCAGGCCTTGTTCCCATTGAAAAACCAACTCCATGACAAACTGACAACTAGTATTGTAGGGCCACAACCACATTAAATGCCATCCCAAAAAAACTAGAGTTTATAGTACTCTGATCTAATAGGATTACCAAATTAATTTTCAAAAAGATGCTTTTAAAGCCCAAATACCTTCTATATCATGCCAGGGCCATCTACTTTAAATGCAGCTTTACCATTTATTATGGAAACTGTTTACTCCTATAACAACTTTGCATGATTTAGACACAAAGCAACAAAAAGAAGTTGGACAATTGGTTCCTAGAACAAAGTTTGCATGAGTTCGACAGAAAGCAACTCTACATAGAGATCACAACCAAACGAGAGAAGAGGAGCCAATAGCAAATTGATATATAACTATTAATACAAGAAACTGGATGATGAAATTTTAACTTGATGCATAGAACTATGGGCATAACACCCAGGGAACCATAAATGAAACAAACAGATATAAGAAAAGGACATACTTTCCCCAATCTGGTGGAGGATTCCATGCTGATAGAACCATATCAGACTTTGCATTTGGCAGGCAGTTTCTCACAACAAAATATTTTGTTGTAAAGAGAGCAACACCAACATCCTTATAATCCCGGTCAAAATCAAAGATCTGAGGAAGAAATGACACAGAGAAGCGAAATTCTATCACACATATCCTTGAACAACCAAAATGTGCTTTAAGCATATTATAATAGTTTCACGCATTCTGTCAAAGCCTAGAAAGAAGATATGGGCTGTATAAGTTCCATTGCCTTGTGTGGCTGAACAAAAGTACCTAATAATCTCCATAACATTACGCAATCACCATTATTTTTATAATGACCTGTTAGACATACACAAACATGCTGAGGAGATGGCGTTGCTTACTTTTCTTTTATTAACACCATCAGCATGCTGCCAACTAAACTTAACATGAGAATAAAAATTATAATCACTTTATATCATTTTCTTTGACTTTAGAATAAAACAGAAGGCTAAAAGCAAAAAAAAAAAAAAAAAAAAAAAAAAAAAAAAAAAAAAAAAAAAAAAACAAATTTTTATAATAAAACAGAAATTTTTAAAAACCACAGCAAAAAAATTAAAAACAATTTATATAATTTTATTTGACTTTAGAATAAAACACCCGGCTAAAACAAAAAAAAAAAAAAAAAAAAAAAAAAAAAAAAAACACTCTCATATTTTGATACTTACCATGTCATTTATCTCAGCCTCAGCAAAAGATTTACCATCTACAAGCATGCTCCATACAACTTTGTTGATTTGCAAAGATATACGCATTGCATAGGATGGACTTTTGTTCTTCTCCTTCTCCATTAGACGTAGCTGGGCAGCTTTCTGCAAAGCCTTCCTTAATGATGCAGATGCTGCCTTCCTAAGCTTTTTTGCATTTATAAGCTCCCTCTTCAGCCCTTGGACCTGAAGAGGTGAAGGTTAATTGTATTAATATCCACATAAAATAAACAAGAAGACATTCTAAAGTAGGGAAAAGTTCAAGCATAATACAGATGGAACATTGGATGACACTTGATTTTATTGAACTACAGTCAAAAGATACAGGTAAAACAAAGAAGACAACAATGGATATGAAAAATGCAAAGCTTGATGTATAATAGTGTAGTAACAGGAGATTGGTGGGTAAGTTGAATTACCTTATAGTAACTTGTCCTCACATTTCATATTCTAATAGTGTAGTGAGACCGTTTATGTTTTCCCTAATTGTTGCTCATCAAGAAGCTCTGGGACAAATTTTGTACTATTTGAAGGAAGCTTCAAGACGGGGCTTACTATATGGTAATAACGGATATTTAAGTGTTGAATGCTTTTCACATAGAAATTGGGCAGGATCTAAGGCTGACATGAGATCAACTATGAGATATTGTCTTTGTTGGTGGTAACACGATGTGGTGGAGTAAGAAGCAGATTGTGGATTCTTGATCCAGTGCCAAGTCATAGTACAAAGTCATTGCACAATCAATTTGTGAAGTAATATTGATACTTCAGTTATTGGATGAGATTAGTATCAATATTTTGTTACATGTTACAATAAAGATGAATTAGAGGGAAATAACTAATCTAGAAATTGGAGGAAATAAGAAGAGTTAGTTAGAGACAGTTATCTCTAATTATTTGTATAAAAAAGATTACCGGCCTATGTATGGAAATGTCTCAGATACAATCAAATTTCAGACACCAATGCTTCATTTGAAGTCTAGGTGCTTCCTAGGCCGTTAGGAGACATCTTAAATCATGTGTGCAGTGAGCCCATCTGAAATCATAAAACTAGCCCTTAAAACTTCAAAATAGCTAGAACTAAGACTTGCTATGAAGTTTGAGAAAAGTTGCAATTTCATATTGCATATTCACATTTTGGGGATTAGTGCTTAGAAAGGAGGGATTTCAAGCACTAAAACAACTATGAAATAATTTTTAGAAATCTCCAAGCACAAAATCATGCCATCTATACTTATGAGTGCAGTGGGACAACTACAGAGCAATAGAACATAATTAAAAAGATTAAAAAAACCTAGCAAAAAATGTTTTGAATAAAAGAGAATCATCCAGACCAATGTGATAACAGTAATACAATTGCCAAATTAAAATTTTGTCAAGCTTTTCCTCTTACCAGATTGGATCTTCCACCGGTGATCATCCACAAGTCACTTTCCTTTCTTGGTAGATCCCCAGAAGTATCACCATTAAGAGCCAATCTCCTGATGTCATCAACAAGCAACTTCTGCTCCCGTTCTTTGTGTTCAAGTTCAATTTTAGCAAGTTCTACCTCTTCCACACCATCAGGGACCATCTCATCTGCCTCCTCTTCAACATCTTCATCATCTTCAGCGGGAAATGACAGACTACTCTTTCTAGGCCTGAATGACATACATTATGATAAATCAATTTGAAGAGAGAAAAAAAAATTGCATCTTATAATGCAAGATTAAGTCTGCACCCATTAAGTAAATTATCAACAAAAAAAGTAATTGCATCAGGTTAACAAATATACATACAACCGTTATTGAAAAAAATGGTTCCTATATCTACACAAATACAGCTATAAAATTTGTATTGACTGACTGAAAATAGCTCTACCAAACAAAATATACCTTTACATCTAAATATTTACTTAAAAAAGAAAGCCATGCATATTGCCGTGGTATGGAAATAAGAAGAAAAGGAATATTTTCCGTATGAAATTGATATGGTTGTGACATCCATACCAAAAGGATGGAACACACACTGGTTCAATGTGCTATGACTTATTAAATTTCAAATGGGAAAATGGAACAGATGTGGTTTTCTTCTCATACAATTTCTTTTCTTTTTGAAAATTATACCCAAACATAAATTAAAAAAAAATGCATTCTCACTTGGGAAGCCGTGCAAAAAGGAGATTGGTCAACACATCCAGCATAACCTGAAACTGGCGAGATGTCATTGTTGCTGTTATATTACGCGTATTGAAAGTGAGCTCTTTCAGGGGCTTCACCTGCAGAATAAATCAAAGGCAACCAAGTTTGCAGATTAATATCCAATTAGAAAAAAAAATGCATTCACAGATAAAAATTATGTGCTACTAGGTTAGGCAATGTAGATATATCCGAGGAAAGTATAACATTGCTGTTTGACCTTCAGGTCTGGAGTCCCGCCTTTGTGTCTTGTATACCGGAAGTACATATCACAAGGCATAAACACTCTTTCAAGTAAAGCACCAGTACGCTTTACTTTAGGGGAGCTTCTTCGAATTTTTGGTAGCCATTGCAGTCCAGCTCCAGGGTCAACATCAGTTGGGGCAACATGAGCCTGCACATGCTCCAACATCACAGAGAATTCCATGCGCTTCCATGTCATTTCAGGTACAGATTCAGGAAGTTGTACATCTCCACTGCCCAACGCTTGTTCAATCATCTCATACCCAACATGAAGGACAGAGTGAAATGATCGGGCTAAAACACGACCACTAACAGCAGCAAGCAGGAATCTACCCTGGTGGGCAAACAATTTAAACCCAGATAATGAGTACCACTAGTTAAACCATTTCATTTCAGAGATTTGTAAGATGATTTTATATTTAGAATCCTAAATTAAAACACATGGCAATATCTTTGCTATCTGGAAAATACCTTGAGCATGAATCTTATTTATATACTTTAAGAGGAAAACAGACTTGTAAAATCAGAGAATATAAAGACAAAGCTCTTTATAGACAAATATAATAACAGTAGCAGATAAATTTATGTATGATACATTCATTTCTCAAGTAAAATGTAATTTGTATATGCATGCATTGTCCAATCAAGCTCACATATGAAAAACAAAAGCAACAGATAACAACCTACATAAAATTGTAAGTTTCAACAGGAAAACATGGGTTCAAAACTTGATTTCAGACATTATTAGATTCTATATTCAAATTTAACAAAAATGCAAGCATACCAGCGCAACTAGCTGGCTTAAGCACACAACTCATTCATCATCAAACTTGACATAAACAACATTGATTTACAGGAACTAAATTGCATTTATTATTGATGTTTTCCTCAAAAGCTAGCTCAAGGGGGGAACATTAAAAGGATACCACATTCTCCGATCAACAAAAACATTTTTGAATTGAGATTCACAGCTTACATTGGCTTCGTCTGAATGCAGATTAAATTGCGGCTCGATAACATTCACCATGAAATGGCGAGTTCCTTCCTCCTCAGAATCATCTATGCTTCCATTTGTTGCTGGAAATAAAGCTAAGAAAATAGATGCCAATTAACTAAGAATCAGTAACAAGTTCTAAAAATTTTACATAGTAAATGCAATGTTACAATTTATTAACTTTAACAGCAATAACCAATTATAAATTAGAGGTGCGTAAATCTAACAGTTCCATGAACCAATATGCATCAAGACTTAAGCTCAAATAAATATTAAGACATACCAACAGCAGAAGATGAATTCTCTATTTTAGCTGAATATGATGGAGATGAGAGAGATCCTGAAGTCTCTGCATGCTGAGAAGTGGAATCAGCATTATGGCTGGTAGATGGGGGTTTTGATATATCATATTGATTATCTACAGTTTCCACATGTAATTGTTTATCCTCAAGCAATTTCCTCTGGGCATACTGCCGGGAAGGAGAAGGCTTTGGAGGTGCAAACGCTTTTGATAATCCACCAACCCAGGACCAAACAGCATCCCTGTTCTCAATATTCCATAAAAGCTTGAGACCATAAACAAAAACTCTCTGACAATTGTCAGCAATAACCACATTGTATCCATCATCATCACTAGGGTCAGATCGTGTGTGATCATCACTCTCACTCCCATTTTCAAACTCAGACCTCACATATGTCATCTCAAGATTTTTTCTCCCAGCCTCTTGCCATGCCAATAACCTAGCAGGGTCAGCCTTTGGTGCCTGCCTTCTGATTGTAAAATAATCACATGACAGAAGAAATCCATCATCCCGGTACTTCTCTGTGCAACCACTGATATTACTGTGTTTTTCACTGGGAATTCTGTCCATAGTTGAAGGCTGGCAATTTTTCTTTGTCATTTGAACTACTTTTGCAACACTGGTAGAATCTTCTTTATCTAAGATGGCCTTAGGTATGTGAAGGTCGACGCCCTGGTAAACAAGATCAAGAGTGTCTCGCTTGCATTCAAAAGTGTATTTTTGCTTACCCCGACTGAAACAGATTTCGTATTTCAACTTTGTCATATTAAAAGTAAGTCCTTTTGCTGGATCATCATCGTCTAATGGCATATGTTTTATACAAGCAGGTGTAGCATCTAAACGGAGGAAAAATTCTGTCATCACTCTGTCCAGTGACAAATTGCCTGATCTGGGAATTCTGGGAACTCCAAAACGAGGCCACCGGGAGAAATAACGTAACTTGTGAGGGGGAACATAATTCAAATTCCAAAACTTAATTAACCATGCAAAATCATGAGCACCGACATTCAATATTGTTGGAACAATTGAAACATTTTCAGGCTTGTGAGCTGAACTATATACAGAGCTATTGCCCATGGAGGAAGAAGAGGGTTGATTCTCACACGAGGGAACAGAGGGTCTTAGAGAGAAGTTCCACCGAAGGGAGAGAGAAGTAGACCTAAAGGGATCAAAAACTTTTTCACGAGGTTTCCCTTCATTAGGGAGTGCAAATAGATAATGATTCAATGGAGTGCCAGAATTGCAGTCCCAATCCATTGTGACTTCAAGAATAAAGACTGGGGCTTCAAGGAAAGCACAATATACACCACTAGGAAGTATTAAGCCCCAGTTATTTGCCAAACTCTCCAAGCTGCTGCAGAAAATTTTAAAATTTTCTGCAGACATATAAATACGCCCATCTGACTGCCGGATCTCCATGGAACCAGATGTAATTTGAAGCTTGTCAAGCTTTTCATAAGGATCAGTTGTTGCAAGAACATGCCATCTAGACTCCAAAAAGCCTAACGTGATATTTCCGTGAATGTAGTTCCTCATATCATCCCACCATGGTAAACTGCGCTCCTTTTTTGGTGGTTGAACTAGTGGGCCAGGATTTCTGACACTTAGATTAGCCCTACGAAGAGCAACTGTAAAGGCATAGCTCACATCAGCAAAAGACGGTTCATAACCGACTCCAAATGATACTTCACCTTTCTGGAAATATATAGGCAAATCAAAGTATGATTTTGTTGGAGGAGTGGTGCCAGTAGCTGAACGGAGCAAGCGCACCTTTCTCCACCTCCCAAGGAAGACATCCTGGTAAATTTGGGGCTGAAAGCAGGTTGCCTAATTCAAGAGAAAAATAGATATACTTAGAGAGAGAAAGGGAAGCACATACATGCAAGACATGGTGCAACAGATTGCAGCCTAATTCATATGGAAGAGAAACATAAAACACATGGAGAAAAAGAAAAAGGAAATATGATATCATTTGTTTCAGAAATTGACAGTTTAAACACAGCTCCTGCATAAACTCAGGAAATCATTTTGTGATTGCATCTATGCCTAACCATAGGAAAAAAAATATACTTCCAAGTTTCAACATCATGATACATTTTCAATTATGTCAGTAAATCATGATTTCCTTCTTTTCATAACGTTATTACCATAGAAAGTAAAACATCTATTCTAGGATTTTTCTCTATCTGCTACCAGTAAAGCAAGTACAACCATTTCTTTTCCAAAATGAGTCACAAGATTTTGCAGCATCACTCAAATTTGAGGGAAGAAAGAAAATGAACAAATATTGCCCACTATAATAGTTTCTACAAGCAAATTATAGATTACTAAACATGATAAGTTTGTTATTAGAAGATCAATGCTGTCTCGAAAGAAAATATTCGGTATTCAGGTATGTTTTCCTAGTCATTCCATAATCCATATTCGAAAGAGAAACAATCATAATTCAGAAGATTCATCAGTCTATTATATATTCTTGAAATTTTTATTTCCAAATTGCACATTTTATGCTAGCTTGACTTCAGCATCAAGTGTTTGTTCACAATCAGGTCTTAACCCACTCCACATGAATAGCTCAGGCCAGCATATGACTCAGAGAATAACTTGTGAGCCAATCATCCATCTTATGACTTATGGTTTCCCACTAGAGATACATAAGATGCAACATTCGCTGTATCTGTAAACATAAGTGCATTTGAAACTTGAAACCAACATTCCACATTCTACTGTCAAAGACCTCACCAGTCCAGAGTCCATTTCAACCATCTTTTCAATTTCTTTATCCCAGGCTACAGCTTACCCTGTGTAATTACAAAACAACTATTCTCTTCGAACAATAAATATTTCTGAAAATGCTATTTTCAAAATGCTTTCTAGTTAATTACCATTTTTCCAAGTGCATTTGCTTATTTCTAGAATTAAGCAACCAGAGAAAGAAAACAATCATCTGCAAAAAAATGTTGAAAATGAAATATCATAACCTGGGAAGGAGAAGAAGAGGATGAGAAGCAGCTTTGAACCTTACCTGCTGTGCTAACACAACACAACCTTCACATTTACCAGCAGTAGCAGCAAAAAGAGGAAATATGTAATTTCTTATCTGAAGAACAAGAGTGCCAGTGCGCAATAAAACGTTACTCCCATAGAGTCGAGAAAATGGTATGTCCTCTTCACGACAGACAGGATCAAGCCTTTGCAGCACCTCTATCATCCCATCATCTCCACCATCAATCCTTGTCAAGCTTACATCCAGATCCGTTGCAGAAACGGAAAGAAGGGAAGTTCTTGAAGTGCTATGCTTAAAACCAGACTGAAACCCTTCCCTACAGGCACCTGAACCTTCAGAAGGTACTAACTTCTGGCATGCCTGATAATATGATCTAAATGATTGTTTGTGTATTTCTTCTTGCATTTTCTGAATTGCGGAAGGATCTTGTATATCAATCTGAACCCCATTATAATTAAACTTTCTTTCAGTGGTTGAGTCATTTGTTTCAGCAGTTTTAGAACAATTACTAAATTTGGAAATAAATTCATCAAGAAACTTCTGCCTAACAGCCAGCTCACAGGCCTCATTCTTCATCAGGTGGTAGTGCTCATCAAGCCAACCCTGCATTGGTTCCTCCTCAATATCAGCAATTAGCTTACGTATACAGAACTTTACACATCCAAATTTCGTTGAACCAGACTTCTTAGGCTTTGAGCTTTCTTTCTTCATGGGAAATATAAGTTGAGTTTTAGCAGCAGTAGCAAGCTTCAAAGCCCGCAACATATCTTCAACTGAATCATCAATGGCTCGCAACTCCAACCTGTATGGCATACTGATATGTACATCAAGCCCTTGAATCACCCAATCCCATGTGATAGCTGAAGGCAGTTTTGAATCAGATGAACTACTAGAAGCACTAGGTATGCGTGAAATTTGCATTCTACCACTTCTGAATACTCTGGCCCCATTAAAACTGAGAATAATTCCTTCAAGAAGTACTCCTATACGAGCATTCTCTGAAAAAATTGACTGAACCTGCACCTCTGTGTCAACTCCATCTCCAACACCAGCTGATATATTCAGCATTTCCACATCAACAGCAAAAATGTTTTCCTTTTTCTTAGACTTGTCAAAATTTCCTGATTCCACAGAGGCATCTTTCTTCTGTTCAGTGTTTCTCATGCTAGAGCTTTCTTCCATACTTTCATTACCATGTTCCTGAAGCTTTTGATTGTGTACCAGTAATTTCAGTTGCAGAACAAGTTCAATCAATGATAAATGTGCATCAGGCTCCCACCTGGCAGAAATTTCAGTAGCACTGAAAAGAGAGCAAATTGCAATCCCTTTAAGACCACCAAACCGCCGTACAAATTTTGCATTGTGCATATCAAACAATGTTACTTTTGCATCAGGTCTATGTACTTCCAAATGTTCCTGATAAATAGACCTTGCTCTTTCAAGTTCCATCTCTGTAGTTTGGTTCTCCTTGTTCATACAAAGAGTGAAATGGAATACGTCAAGAGAAAGAGAATAGCTCAACTTCTTGCAATCATCAGAAACTGTGGAAATCACACTTGCAGTACGTGGTGTGCCATCATCTGAGACACTAATGACAACTCGACCACCCTGTGATCCATAATTGACACGTTTTGGATCAGCAACAACAGCATTGTCCAAACTCGTTTCACCACAAAAATTTACAGTACAACGTTCCAAATTAAATTTCAGTACTTGAATCCCCTTCCCTGATGGCTTAGAAGACCGACCACCTCGGTTCTGTGTTGTTTTTTTAGCAGAACCAGATAGACTTTTCAGGAGAGACTGAAAGGAAATGGCAGTTACTACAAGTGATTGTACACGTTTGAAGTTAAAATAAATGCCCATACCAGTCACATCCACAGAGAGAGCTAATTTGCATCTAGCATAATCCTCTTCAGATGCTTCAAAATCCTTTTTGCCCCAATCAAAACTAACCCTTGCTATATGAACTAAAGCACCTGAATTTGATTCAACAATGAAAGGGCTTTCTTTCAAGCATTCTTGATATTCATCTGCCATGTGGAAGTTCAGTTCACCAAGTTCCAAATGTATTGCGGTGCCCATACTTGACACATTATTTGCGAAAACATGTGATGATTGTGAGCACAACTACATAAAGAAGTCAGAGGTTAATTTGCTGTACTGCTATGAAAAAAGATTACTTAATTTGAGCAAGGGAAACCAAAATATCAGAAAAAAAAATGAAACTGTAAAACCTATAGAACATGGAGACTTGAATGATAAAAACTACTAAAAAATAAATATTTAAATTGCATAGATTCGCTGATTACATGACAATGTAGACAAGAAAACGTAAATTCACAGCTCCTCATACGTTGTTACCCTCTATGCTGTGCAAGGGTGATGATTGAACAAACAATTAGTGCATGAAAATTGTGAACTCTAAATGGCTATGGATTTATTCAGCAACAAGCAACATTTCAAATTGAGGAAACAGTAAAAGCAAAACCAAGAACAAATGGAGGCTCTTCAATAACAGTAGTATGCAGATTGGCCATAAAACCTCTCAAACACTTAAATGTTATTGGGGAATGGGGATAATGTGAGACTAAAATAAGCAGAATAGAAGTTACTGCTATTGGCACTAGAATTTAGCACCTTGCAGTGTCACATACAAGGTTCTAGTCTACCGGTCTGTTAAGATGCCTCAGCTGCATACGTTACTACACTTCCAGTTGACACCTATCATAATGATAAACGGCTCATCTCACCATGACATGCTTTAGATGAGAACAGAGAAGGTCAGATATAATTGAATTCTGGAAGTTTATATAATTATAGAGCTTCCCAGCCTCTGTTCTCATAATAAACGGATAACAATTGCAGTTTCTGTTGGGTGGAGAAGTCATTTAAGATGGCGAATTTTACACCAACCTCCTAAAGTCTTAAACTGTGTATGTAGATATATACTCACCCCCCGCCCCCTGCCCCCCTCCCATTTTCTGGCAGACAGAATTCACTTGTTTGGTTCAGTTCAGCAAAAGATAAAAGGCAAATTTCTTGCCATTTTTTACTGTTCAGATCTGTAATGCTACAAAATAACCCATGGATTAAAAGGGGAAAAAAAACAAAGGAATAATCCTACAGCTATAGCGCAGTAGCACAACAAAGTATCTAAGATAGACTCGGCCACAGTTATTTGGTACAAGAAAATAAATAATTCATGTGCATCACTTACATGATACAGAGGCAAACCGTTGATACTATAAAGAATAATCGTCATCTCAGGAGCTGAGACAGTACATGTCCACATGATGGCTTTGGATGCAGTTGATTGTGATTTTACAGGAGCATGAATTTCCTCTCGAAGTACCATTTTTTTCTTTTTTGAGTAGTGGATTTGCAACCATGGCTTTAACCTACTCATTATAATGTTGCACTGAGTACCTCCCAGCTTAACATCTATTTCAGCTCTAACTGGTGAGGTTGGCTGAAAAGTAAAAGCATATTAAAGAAAAGGTAAATATGATAAACTAACTAATCATTAGAAAGGATAGTAAAAGCATGATAAAAAAAAGGTAAATATGATAAACTAACTAACAATTAGAAAGGATAGTCTTTGGCTGTTAACCATTTCACCAGAGTCAATAACACAAACAGAAACAAGAATTCATTTAGTTTGGTGTTATTAATCAAGGTGCTACAATGTTAGAAAGCTTAAACAGCATCAATGATGGTGCATTGCTAGAAAACTTGAAAGTCGTCAAATGCATAAATTAAACCTTAAACTGAGTAAATAAGAAATACCAGATTGCCACCTATGAATGATGGTGAAATTTTTATCTTTCAAGCAATGCTAGTCAAATGTCAGACTGAAGAAGATGATACTTAAAGTAATAGCACATACAAGAAAATAAGGTGTCATAGCTACTACTGCCATTGAATAAATAACTGCACAGTTTTTACCATTCTGTACTAGATATAAATATCGACTGTACAAGACATCCGGGCACAGTGATTAAATCATAGAAGACTTACCTCTATTGGAATGTAAACAAATGAGGTGACAACAACTTTCAGTATCTCCATAACAGAAGTGTCAGCTTCTCTGAGAAGCTGAAATATAATGCAAAAATCATCATCAAGAACCACTGGCAGAATGATGAATGGGAAAATTACAACTGCAAAAGAGTTTCAACCACAATCATTACTCATACATGTATCTCACTGAAATCCATATGAACATCAAGGCGAGTACTGTCCCCCATATCTTCAGTGCATTGGGATTTGATGCTCTTTAATTGAATGCCCATGATATTATTCTCAATAACCAGATAATGTTCCCGATGAAGAAACCTCACATCCAATTTTGGTAAAGAGAAGCTAACCTACAAAACAGAAGGCAAGTTGCTTAACTGACTTTTAGATCACTAGAAAAACTGGCATGCATATAATTTGAAAAGATAGCTACTCTATGTAGCTGAAGAATGACAAGAAAACAGATTGTCCAATATAAACAATAAAAAGCTTAATTATAGCATATATGACTTGAAAAAGAATCATGCTCAATGTCCTACCCGGCTGTAAGTTATCACCTTATACTGCCTGACATTTCACCAATGTTGTTAAAGGAGCCAAGATTAAAAGACGCAACGCCAGCAGTGAGGCACCAGGGGAAATGCTCTTGAGGATGACCACAGTGAAGTAACATGTAAGTTCTTTTTATATTTTAAATAGCAAATTAAAAACCATAGCTTCTCTTCTTCCTCTCTCTTGTGCTCTTCTAACAGCAGCCAGCAGGTATGTCTCCCCTTTCTCTCCTCTTCTCATTTTCCCTTCCTCTTCCCCTTTCTCTTCTTCTCTTCTGCCTGCTGGACCAGGTGCAGTAGCAGATTCCCTTTCCCAAAAAATTTTTTGTTATTTCTTTTTCTTCTCCTCTCCTCCACCTCCTCCTTTTTTTTCTGTCCTTTATTCTTCTGTTCTCTTCTTCCCTTCCAAAATGAAAGCATGAACCTTTTTTTATATAATTTCAGAAAATTTAGATTTATTTTTTATTGCTTTTTTTTTTGTTGATGTTTATGTTAGAAGTATGTGTGTGTGAACTGTCTGTGTAGGCTATGGCACCAGGCTTCAAAAAGTACCTCTCCTCGCCTTTTGCCTTAATAACACTGCATGTCAACTCAAGACATGTCTCACTTTATCACCCATTCATCCCATTAAGTAACAAAAAAAAAAGACCCTAAAATAATTTATGGGCACAATTCACTAATTCAACACAGTAAATTTGTTTTCTTTTTATCATATAAATGGAGCCCATGCTGAATCATACCATAAAATACAATTAAATGCAAAATGAACAAATTGAGATGGAGATACGCAAATTAAACCCTCTTAATCGTTTAAAAGGTTCACAAACCTTTTGAGGAAACATAGAAGTATACTTTATAATTGCAACAAGTGTCGACTGTTTTCTTTGTGGATCTTTAACAACAGCAGATTCTTGATTTGTCTGAGAAGAAGCATCTGAAGTCTTATTCCTTGAAAGGAGCCTCTCATTCAGGTGCACAATTACCTCACCACAGGTAATATCCAAATTGCGGATAATTACACCTACCTC
>CAOGCB010354706.1:0-25302 GCA_948266635.1 Cnidoscolus chayamansa | reverse complement strand
AAATAGATGAAGAAAATCAGCCCTTAGTGTGAAGAAGAAGGAAAGGATCAAAATCTGATATTTCTTTATTGTTTCTGCTTCTAATCTAAATCTTTTTATAGTCAGAAGATAGGAATAAGTGAAAGTATATCAAGAGAGAATAGAGATGTTGGCCAAAAGCCAGTTCTATTAGTTTTTTTTTTTTTTTTGAAACAAAAGGAAATAGGGGATGGGATTTGAAACTTAGACCTCTTAAGACTCAATTACATGCATTTACTAGGAGGCTATGTCTGCAAGTGCTCCTGTTCTATTAGTATTGTTACTGTATTTGTTGAAAAGTGAATTTAATGTAATTAATTGCTATTTTCACGAGTGCTCTCTTCAACACATGATGTTTTTTTTTTTTTTTGTAATATTTTTAGTTATGGAAATGAAATAACAATTACCCACTTCTTGAGTTTCTATTATAATTATTTTTTATAAATAAATTGATAAAATTAATTTAATGGAAAAAGAAATTATGCAACGCATCATTCAATTAAATTTTCCACATGAGTGTGTTCAGGCCTCAGTTCAAATGTTCCATGCCCTTCAGAGGACTGGTGGGCCCATTATAGCTCTCAGCAAGCATGTGTGAGGTGTCCCACGTGACTATGTAACTCCGGAAGAGGACAGGAGAGAGACGACCCGACTGCCATACACCGGATTGACGAAACATCCAACGGTTCCAATTGAAAGTTATTTACGCACCTGATCAGACGGCCAACAATTATCCCCACCATTAATTAAATTAATGTCTATTTACAAAAAAAGGCTCCCCCTTTTATCATGGTCAGTATTATTAGGCTGATTCAAAGGTCCCCCGAAACTAAAAAAAATTAAAAATTAAAAAAAAATTCAAAAAAAGATAAAAACCCTCTTTTTTTCGGTTCTCTCTGCCTGCTTTTTCAATCGTCACCGTCACCGATAAGAGGAAAAATAAGGAACGAACCATCATGAAAGGAGCTAAACGTTTCGCGGTTCCGGACTCGGCGCCGGACACCAACGACACGGTTGTAAGCTTCACTACCTTTTTTTTTTCTGTCCACCTTCTTGTTCTTTTCCTTTTCTTGCGAGCTGTGCAAAACCCTAATTTAATTCTCCTGTTCCATCAGATTGATATTTTATCGTCTATCCCTTTTTTGAGCTCTGATATTGTAGTCTTAGGAAGCAAAAATATTCGTTAAGGTTAAATATGTTCCTTTTTTTTTTTTTAATTGTGGGGACGAGTTGAAGCCTTTAATGTGCAGTTTGGGGTTGGTTTTTCGATTTCTTAGGCAATATTGGTAAAATCAGGTTAACTGAGTTGATAAATATTTTTCTTGGGCTGCTAGATAGTGGGTTTTGATCTTATTGATAAATGTAAACGGTTTTGCTTTAAGTTGTTGTAAGCACCTGTTTCAGTTAAGCTAGTATTGGATCAGCTTCCAGCCCGATGTAAGCTCTGCTTTTATGAATAGGAGCTATATTCGAGAATGTCAAGTAGACGTCCTTACATAGATGTAATGCCATTGCACTTCTTTACGTGGGTGAAAGTTTGTTAATCAACTGTGTAAGTGTGCCATGACAGTTAGAAGTGTGTAGAAGGTATTAGTGTTTGCTTTTCAAGAATGTGGTAGAGTTGCTCCATTTTATTCTGGAGACATGAAAATAAAAGAAAATTTCATGACAAGAAAACACAATGGTTTAGTAGTTTTATTAAGAGAGTGCTCCTTTAGTTCCCCTTGTTAGAAAATAGATAGACCTCTGACTTGAACATTGTGCCTATAAAGCATGGAACTTATGGTGTTCCGATATCTGCAAGAACCAATTATTTATGTGATTTTGCTTCTTTTGGAGCTTCACTAATGTTTTGAAAGCTGACATTGTAGTTTTGGAGTAAAAGAATCATGACACCAGCTCAGCAGCAGTCGGCTGCAACTCTACCTTTGGATGTGCACCGGGCTGAGTCTTCTCGACAGCATGTGAGAGCTCTCAATACTCAATTTGCCAGGTCCACTTTTTCTTTAGTATCATAACTTTTTTGGTGTTATTATTTATTACTTGTAGTTTTATCTTCTGTAACGTGATCAATGTTGACTAGAGGATTTCATCTGTTTATACTTTTTTCTTTGATGTATTCTATTATAGTATCTCCTTTTTATTTTCAAATTCAATTAAAAGGTCTATTAATAAGGTATATGTTTCTCAGAACTAAATGTTTGTTCCTCTAATTGTAATAGTTGGGTGCAAGCACAACTGAAGAATCATCCAGATGAAATTTGGGAAGATGGGGTTCGGGGCTACCTTACTCATGCTTCAAACATTATGGTAGTTTATTACCTGTTTAATCTACTTTAAAGGTGACATGTACTCATTTTGTTTTTGTTTAGCTCATGATCTACATTTCTATTATTGCAGGAGAAGTTCAGTGATGTTGTGAATTGGCTCAAAGCAAATGCCATGAAAGGAGGAGCTGCTGCTGAATCTCTTGGTGCTGAAAAGAAACCAGTGCCTGAAGTAAAAAACAATGATAGTAACGTATTCCAGGGGAAAACTGGATTAGTGCCACCAAGTACAAATACAAGCTTTGCTTCATCATGGACTGGTGTATTCTCCAACAATCAAAGTTCTGGAGGAGTATTCTCGAATAGCCAAAGCTCTGGTATGTTCACCAGTAGCCCAAACTCTGGCTTATTCTCCAACAGTCAGACCACTGGATTACTCTCCAAGAGCCAGAGTTCTGGATTATTCTCCAACAGTCACAACTCATCACTTTCTTCTGCTAACCAAAGCACTGCATCGTTCGCCACCAATCAGAGCTTTGGGGTTCCTTTCAGTAATCAAAGCTCTGGATTGTTGTTCTCCAACACTCAGAGCTTTGGGCTTTCTTCTAGTAGTCAAAGCACTGGATTGTTCTTTAACAATCAGAGCTCTGGACTTTCTTTTAGTAATCAAAGCTCTGGATTGGTCTCCGACAATCAGAGCTCTGGACTTGCTTCTAGTAATCAAAGCTCTGGATTGTTCTCCAACAATCAGAGCTCTGGGCTTTCTTCTAGTAATCAAAGCTCTGGATTTTTTCCCAGCAACCAAAGCACAGGAGGGTTTTCCAGTACTTCAGCCCCTATCTTGTTTGGTAGGTATTATACAGTACTTAAATTTATATTCTTTACTAGTATATCAGTGGCTTTCAAATGCTGAGTTGGAAACATAAGCATGTGAAGATGAAAAATTACACTTATAACGCTGAAGTGGTGGGGACATTCTCAATAAAGAACCTTTTAAGGTAGTTTTAATCATAGTGGATGGGGAGACAAATATTTTTCATTATGAGTTAACAAAGTTATTCATTTAATCCATGTATAATGTTGTAAAGTTCACTAAAAAGGTATATCCAGACATGGTTGGGCTATTATAAATTATATATCTTAAGCTGAGTGTTTTTAGAGGCAAATCTTATATTCTTCTCAACTAACTAGCTGTATGCTTTCCTCAGCAGTCACATTGGTTTTGGTGGAGTATGGTATGTAAACATAAAGGAGGAAATAGGAGTCATATTGGAGTTAGTAAGGCTTGTATGCACAGACAATACCAAAATATTGGATTTAGGAATGGCAATTATCTGGCAGCTTGTAACCACATTTTTAACTAATGTCATCAATGCCCATCACAAACCTTAGCTATTAAATTGTGAAATTTGCAATAATAACCTCTATTATAAGTATCAATAGTTGCATTTTTTTTTATATGGAACTGATCTTTTTTTTTGTAGTGAATGAGAGTGACTTGAAGTCTGACTCTTCTTTCCTATCTTCTGTCTCAGGAGGTCAAACCTCAGCTTCCACAAACAATAACACTTCAGATGACGGTGATGATGGTGAGACAATGAAACTTTAGATTACTTTTTTTGCAATTTTGTGATTCTTCAACTGTTACTTATTTCAACTTAAACCCTTTGGAGGTTGTTTTTCTTAAGTTCTTTCTCCTGGTCATCTTAATGCATAACATATAGTTGCTCTTCTTATCCCAATTGATTGGGTTTCATACTGATGTTTAAAAAAGATGTTTTAAAGGCATAAAATAGAATATTTGGTTGTTAGGTTTCAGATTTGTGATTCATGTTGGTTTCCTTTCTTGGTTGTACTTATCAGCTTAGAGCTTTATGTAAACAACGTGTTTCCAAGTCTGTTAAGTCTGACACAAAATAGCACAGGGTAGTGTCATCAGTTGCTTTTATGAAATGTTCGTACATGCCCCAAAGATGTTTACACTCTTCCTATCTTCCTTAATCATGCCCTCCCCTACCAAAAGAAAAACAGAAAAAGACAAAGAAAGAGAAGAAGAAAACTTGAACAAATATAGATTATGCTACTTTTCCCCCATTTATCAGAGAATGAACCAGAGCAACCCAGCAGCCCATCAGTGAAGAAGTCTGAAGAGAAGGGTATTGTTGTGGTCCATGAAGTCAAATGCAAGCTTTATGTCAAGGTAAAGTGTAATAGTGTATCATTCTATGCTTTTCTTGTGTTATATAAAGGCCTCTATTTTTTTGTTTTAATCTATTCTTTTTATGACTATCTGCAGTATAAGGGAGAGAAATATTTTGATAACTCATGTTGGAAAAATGTAGCTCTTCAAGTGCTGTGGCCTTGAAGTCATGTTTGTTTTGCTTTTTTGAGTTAATTAGACATTTGGTTTTGCTCCTTTATATGTCCAGTCAAGTGACCCAGCAGATAAAGACACATGGAAAGACAAAGGTACTGGACAGCTTTCTATCAAATGCAAAGAGGATGTTGGCAAGGGTACAAAAGAGTCCAAACCGATAATAATCGTTCGAAATGATGTATGTTCCATTACAGGCTAAAATATGTGTAATGTTATAAGCATTATCTGGTTTGCTCCCTCCTCACCCCTTCCCTCTTCTCTTTTTCTCCTTCCTTCCTCCTTCCCTCTTATTGATTGCAACAATTATTCAAGTGTTTGTTAATTGTTGCACGACAAAGGTCACTCCAAACCATTTTTATTAAAACTATATATTCTTGCCTTTGGCTGCATGAGTTGATTTACTTTCTGGTTTGTTTTGCTGATGGCAGGCTGGAAGAGTGTTGTTAAATGCCTTGATATACCCAGGAATCAAGACAAGTGCACAAAAGAATTCCCTAGTTGCAATATTTCATACTGCGGTAATCCTTGTTATGCTGAGTTTTTGCACTATGAATTTCCAGTATTTTGCTAGGTTTTAGCTAAAGTTTCGAAGATCTTAGCCTCTTCTCTATTATTAGCCTTTTTCATTATTTAGTTTTATTTCAGTATTTCTTAAGGATTATTTAGTTAAATAAATAATCATGTGCCTACCTTGTGGCTTTTAAAGTTGGATGGAGGATCTAAATAAAAAGGTTTAGTCGTAATTAAGGGCTAGGATTTAACATTTTATATGATGCGGTACTGTTATAAGTAGTCTTGTAAGACCGTTATCTTGTAGGCAGCCATCTTATGACACTGCAGCTTTCTTGAGACCCAAAATATGCATCTTTTTTTTTACAGCTTCAATCTAGCCTATGCTAATGTAATTTCCATGCTATTTTGGTGTCCTTTACCTAATTGCTGCATGTTAAGGTTAAATATTAATAATAATTGAAGGTGTGCTCATTTATATTTTCCCAAAATGCATTTTGGGGGCCGGGGGTGGTGGAGGGGCGAAATTTAGGAACTGTGAGACTGCTAAACATGGGCTTCATTTGAGAACATTAGACCTTTCGCTACCTCCTTTTATTATGGTCTACAGTTTGTACACTAGCATGAAACATATTAAAGTTCTGTGCTATACCAGTTACTACAATTTTTTAAAAAACGTTTTGTGTTATATTAGGTTAATAGTTGTGTATATGAGAAATACATTTTGTTCAAATATGAGATGCAATATTTATACTATTTTCTAGTGGAGAGTAACAATGAGTTTCTAAAATGGAATTTTGTATTAAAAGGTCCCAGTGTCAGTTGATCGAAATCATGGATAAGCCTGTATTTCTTGTAGCCCTCAAAAGTGCTGTATCATGAAACCTTAAATTGGATTTTGTAGGGCGAGGATGGTGGCAATAGTGATAAAGTTGTGGCACGCACGTTCTTAATTAGGACAAAAACAGAGGAGGAGCGAAATAAATTGGCAACAGCAATACAAGAATATGCTCCTGCATCATGAAAGTAGTTGTATGACATGATCCTTAAATTTTGCAGTGATCAGCTTGTTAGGAACTAAGCCAGCTGGTATTGCTTGGGGAGCCAAAAATGACCAGGGTTAATTTTCATAATTTGGATCCCATGAATCAATTGTATTTAGAATTTACTTGTACCATGAGAGGAGACAAAATGATATATTTTTTTTTTCTGATCTTAAAATTGTTGCACGTATGGTATGTTTTGTTGTTAAATGTTGGATGGCAGTTTTCATTTGTAATTTTGGTGAATGAGAGCACTTGATAAATACGTCTCGTTCAAGAAATGAAGACTAGTAGTGATTGATGGGATTAAAGCCCGTCCTACTTGTACTGTCATTTTTCTAAATGCTCGTCTCAGTTTTGTTCTTTGCTTGGCTTTCCTGTAAGCTGCAATTGAATTTTGAATGGCACAAATGGTTTGGGGTTTGGTATTCCTAACGTTGTAGATTTTATCTTGAAGCAAATAGCAAAACAAATCTACAATTTCAGCTTTACTTGGTTGGATTTGGAAGTACAGGTCATATCATGAGGACCTCCCTCAGGTTGAAAATTTCTTGTTAATCATTTTAATGGAGGGTGTTAAATTAAGTTCAGTTTTAGTCTTTATTTTAACATCAAACATATTTTGACAATTTTTAAAATAAATAAATTTGAAATAGGGATTATACAAATTATATTAAAATTGAAAATATTGATTCGTGATTTTTACATTTCTTCTTATTCGGCTTCAGTTTAATCTGATACCTATTCGGTTTCTGTTTAGTCAGATTCTATTTGGTCTGATCCGATCAACACCCCCTACCCTCTACACTGTCTGTGGAGCCTCACGCTGCTTATAGTGGGTCCTGGGTTAGCCTGATAAGTACTTGGACTCTTTGTTTATTTGGCTTTTACATTCTTATAAACTTTATATTCCTAATTGACTTGATTGATTTATTTATTTTTTTCACAATAAAATGACAATATAATAATGGGACCCAAAAGTAGGGATTTTCCTATCAATGCTAACAAATAGCAATGCAATGATGGTATGGTTTCCTTATCTATGAGTTATATTTATAATCATGCACATTAAACCCAGCTTCTAATTGAAATACAACTTACAATAGTTATTTTTGAAATTATAATAATACTGATTATTGATAAAATAAATATATTAAAATTTATATCAGACATTTCTTAATTAGTTATTTAATTTTACTTATTTTTTTAAAAATAAAATATAGGATAATAGCATAATTTAAAATCGAACCAATTATAATTGAAATCAGTCGGAACTAAATACATTGATAAATATAAATTAATAATATACAAATATCAAGTAACGGATTACGTCTCAGGGCCGCCTCTCAGATGCATGCCGCATGCGTGCCACGTGATTCCACTTGGACCCACGTGTCTCTACTTCTTCTTGAAACGGCTACATTAGTTGTTGCATTTAATAATCAAAGGTTGCAACAAGTATTAATACGGTGTATGAAAGCAAACCCAGTAAATACATACAAGAATTAATATTTAATTATTATTATTTTAACTGAATTATTATGATGATTTTTATTCGAATCTGACAGACTATTAATTAATTTCATATGTATCAGGATAGTAAGAATTATTTTTGATGATTTATAAAGACTGCGATTCTTTCATTAATCAGAAGCTTCAACGGCAGTGATTGAAATGGGTGTTTGTTTCAGGAGACCTGAGCAGTTACACTCTTCTGTAAAATTCAACCAACCACTGTGTTCACTAATGTCGATGTTGTCATTGATTTTACTGTCTTGTCCCTTGCTTCACCTTACTAAACGGAATTGCTCCGTATTTATAGCCGTCCGTTAACTGCAAAACTTGTACCAAAAAAGGTGATATAACTCTACACTTCACGTTTTCGACCTTCCGACTTTTTCCAATCAAATACTAATCATAATCCATTTTTTTTTTTATAATTAATATTTTATTAAAAACCCTAATGAATTATATTTTATAAATAAAAAACGTTTTCATCATATCATAATATTTCTTTTTTTTTTTAATTAATAAGTACATGTAAATTTATATAACTTAAATAAAAAATTATAAAATTATTATTAAATTTATATTTAGATTAAATTAAAAGTAAAATAACTATATATAATTTTTTATCATTATTTCAATTTTAATATCATTTCGTTTATTTACATACACTGATAAATTATTATATTATTTACATAAATTCAGAATCTCAGATGTTGAGAATTAAAGATATATTAAAATAAATTTCCATGTTTAAAGAATAAGAGTAATAATAATAATCCTAATCAGTGCATTGCAAATTAAGAAAAAAAATCCATAAATTGCAGAGTACAATTTGACCATTTTAGTAATTTCAGTAAGGTTCCATCTACAGCTCTTTACAAAAAGTTGTATGTCAGAACCGTAATTAAACCGAAAACAAGGGGCTCGTAAACAACATAAGCAAATACGACGTTTTTTTGACCTCGTCGAGGTCCCAGTCCCTTTCAAAAGCAGGGAACTCGGTGCCGTGTCTGAAGACTGTAGTTTCGTTTGATGCTAACCGGCGGCGTTAAGGGCCGATGGTTTAGCTGTTACGCCCTTATTTACCCCCTTTATTACTCCTGTGCCACTCGCAGGTCCATCGAACTCTTTTCTATTCTCGGCTCCATTACACAATCATCCAGGACTATTCACTCCCCTCTGTTCACAGCAACAGAGCCAGCTCCTTTTACTAGGGAAGGCCACATTCTCTTCCCATTATCGTAAGTGAATGGTTTTCATAAGTTTCGTTCCTGGGTTTTCTTTTGTCTCACCTCTTATTGTTATTAGATTGTGCATGTACACTGGTGATCATGGTATCTTCGGCAATGGTTTTTTTTTTTTTTTTTTCTTTTTGCCTTTTTAAGTGTCGGTTTTGCGTGGTTTTTCATTCGGTTTGGGTGTGGATGATAGTGGTCACATCTTGTGTTTTGCATGTGAACTCGGTTTGTATGGTGGGGTTGGAGCCTAGTGGATGATGGAATTGAAGGGTTTTGTAATGCGCATGTGTTGTTATTTTTTGGAGGGACGGAGGGAAGGGGATTTGGTTATAAAAGCGAAGCTCTATACAATGTGCATAGAGAATTTATCTTCTCTTGAATTTTGATCAATGGAATAACTGTTTTTGGTGTTTGCGGTTTCGGTGATGTTTCTGTTTAATACATAGGTTTTCATACTATAAACCTGGTGATTAGGTCTCTATTTCTTTTGATTGACTGACGAGGTGCATCAATGGCAGCTACTAACTTCAATTGGCCATGGATTGATTTATTTTGCTGTTTCTATGATTTTGTTCCTTAGAAGAAGTGTTGAGCTAACAATTATTTGGAGCTTAAGCACTTCTTACATAACCTGTTCACGGTGGCTTTGTTTGTTCTTTTTATCATTATTATTTTTTTAAAAGTTTCATGATCAGTTATCCCTTTGGAGGGCACATGGTGGCTAATTAGTTATCATATTTCTGTTTTTTGTATGAAGTGCCAAGTGCAAAATAATCAAGCTAACAAAGGCTGGGATTTTGTGTGCATCATTGTTGGTTCAACAATTATTGACAATGCTGGTGTGCACTAGTATCTCAACTGATTGAGTGGGTTTGGCGGGTGGTAGAAATAACGGTCATGGTCGTTAAAATTTCATGGACGACAGATACGACAATTTCACGATTCCGTTTCATAGACACGTGTCAATTTTTCCAATCAATGCTGTATTTATTTATTTATTTACTATAATTAATCCATTTGTTTGACAGTTGTAACGTCTAAACGTTATTCCTTTATTTATAAAATTTAAATTGATTGTGGAAGATAACAAAAGGGTGGGTTGAAATGTACTTTACATGCATCCCTCATGTACCAAGCTTAATGGCAATGCATTTTTGACACATATATTTCATTTAATTGGAAGTGTACTACTACCATTTTCCTAATTATTTTCCACAACTGCGTGTTTCTTGTTATGATCACCTCTTTTTGACATAGCATTATTCCAGGTATTTATCTCTTTTAGGCTAACAAGTCGGTGTTGCCATAGGAAATTTCTGCAAAACTATAATGTTGCTTTCTTATTGTAATTTAAGGGTGCCATGTATGCATTCCATAGATTTATGAAACACAAGTAATTACCTTGTCTATAGTTCTTGCAAAATAATTTATAATATTTGGAAATAATAAATGCATTAACAATAGCATACTTGATATTGATTAAGAAAAATGGCATACGAACTATATCCATTTCAAATTGCAAACTGGCATATATGCTTGTAATCAATCATTATATTATAAAACACAAAAATTCTCACAAACATAAATCACTAAAATCACATTATCAACTAGATGATATATGTATGTTGTCATTCTCCTTGTTTGTAATTTTAACTGGTTATTTTTTGTATGCTATTGTTCTCATTGAGTTTCTAGAATCTTTCATCTTTCTTTTTTAGGTTTTTTTAAATGGCTTATGAGCTCTCTCTCTTGTCATTCATTTCCCTCTTCTTTTTGAGGAGAATTGGAATAAAAAGGTAAGGGCTTAATGTAGATAAATGATATGACTTCCAAATGCTTTATCAAGCTAAGTGGGAGTTTTGCTAAATGTAGTCAACAACTCTACTCAACTATGCTTTTGTCCCAAACTAGGTTTGGGTTGATTATATCCTCATTGTTCTTTATAGTGGCAAGCACAATTGTCAAATCAAGGACTAAATTGAGAATCAAAATCGTTATTTTTCAAATCAAGAATTGAATCGAATAGTAAAGTTTAGTACAACTTTTGGAAAATCACTTGAAAATAATATATACATTTATATAGATATAATTCCTATTACTTTTACCAAAAACTATTCTGTGTGTATATATATAAATTTATTTCTAAATCATGTATTAAAAATAAAATCAAATTGAACCTAATAACTTTCTTGCAGCTAATCTCTAAATATCAAACTAGCAAGTTAAAACTTTAGAGCAAAAATAACTAAAACTATCTTGAGAATTTTCAATTTCTTTTTTCGTTAATTGATTATCCTTCTTGTGGATTTTGTTTGTCTTTTCCCTTTCTGTTTCTTCTCATTTTTTTTTTGGATTTGGCTATTTGCTGCCTTCTCTTTGTGAATTGATGAATCCACTGCTTCTTATGATTCACCATTGGCTCATGCAATTCTTATCTGATTCTGAGTTACTTATAATTCACCTATCATATTCATATCGTTAGGCTAGTGATTTGACACAAATTGAATTGATGAATCCACTGCTTCTTATTATTCATCTTCGGCTCATGCAATTCTTATCTGAATCTGAGTTACTTATAATTCCCCTATCATATTTATATTGTTAGGCTAGTGATTTGACACAAATTGTACAATTTGTGATTCATATGAATGATATAGGATTCTAATAACACTGGTGCCCAATGTTTCGTGTTGTTGAAACCAAATGCTTTTTATTACTTTGCCATCTACCAAGTTTACTAGACCTCTTATCATAGACCTACTATTTAAATCTACCAGGAAGTATAAGAGCTTCCTCATTTTTGTGTTAGGGGGTTTCCTTCAAGTTATCTGATATTGCCAATTAGTTTGCCTTTAGTGGCTACCATTTTCTTATTAGCCTTTTTTAATGCTTACTCAGTATGCTTTTGATGCTATACATAGCATTCTATGCTTGTACACCACTTCAGTCAAAATTAAGATTTCTGTTTGCAAATTGTTGCTCCTTTGTGCCTTTTCTCCTTGGATTGCCATTGTAATAGACACAAAATTTTCATCTTGTGGAATTGTTTTCTTGTTGCCTATTCTTTGTTATTATAATGATCTGATGTCATATACAGGGTCCTTGATTAGTTCTAAATAAGCTTAAAGTTCACCTAGTAGAATGGAGACTGATTTATTTGAGGAGCAGCAATTGCCATCTGCTCTACTAACTGCTGTAGCTTTCAGTATTTCAACTGAGACAGAAAAGGTAACTCTTTCTCTTATTTTTTACTGTCACAAATGGAAAAGACATTTGGAGAAATTTGTCAATTATTGTCACATATTGATTACTGCATTGTAGATTTTTCTATTATTACTTTTCCCATGCAATGATGTATAATTCAATGTGAAGTGCATGCTCATACTTTTGGATCTGGATCCTAGTTAGCTGTCTAATGCATAGTGAAAAGTTCCATATTTATTACATGAAATATTGGCATGGGTTTGAGATAGTTAGGATAACTACGGTAAATTTAACAATATTAATCATGGCTTGATAATGTTTTGCATAATATAAATGCTTTTGCTTACGTAATATACAACCCTAAATAGGGTAATATTCACCTTGTTGGTAATGCGCAAAGAACTTAGGAGTACAATTTTAGTGACTGTTCTCAACAAAATTGCTTGCATATGTATGTGTGTTTTATATACTTGCATGTATCCGAACATTAATTGTTATTTGCTTGCATGCATCCGAACATTAATTGTTATTTGCTTGCGTGTATCCGAGCATTAATTGTTATTTGCTTGCATGTATCCGAGCATTAGTTGTTATTTGCTTGCATGTATCCGAGCATTAATTGTTATTTGCTTTTTATAATTCTGAAATAAATTATATAAGAACTGCAATCATACTATTCAGTAAGATTATCAGCATCATCATTGTGATACCATTGACAAATCACGTCCTCAACAAATTGTGTTGAACCATTCAATAACTTATTACTTCCCCTGCAACACATAACGCCCGCTTTTTTGTATGGCTGTTTTTTCAGTTTGGTAATTTCTTTCACGCAGTCTGCTCCATTGTTCTCAAATTCTACTTATGAAATATATTTTGTTGATTTTCTTATTGATATAAATGGCCGGAAATTCAATTCTATATTTATGAATGCAAATGTCAATGCAATGGCCATCTGCATCGTCTTTATGTTTGAGAGAATAATTGACATGATAAGCTTTACTAAATTTTAATGCATTCCTTACCAAACAGTATTTTCATATTGTGATACTGCAACAGGAAAAGCTTTCAGTTCTAGCTATTGATGCAGTAAATCAGGTTAGTGATCCAAAGCTGGGACTGCCGAATCCATCTTCTCAATGCTTTACTTGTGGATCCAAAGATTTAAAATCATGTGAAGGTGTGTGGACTGAAATTTTATTCAAAATTATAAGATATGTGGCTTAATGATCTTTCATTGCTTCAAATTGTGCTGACATTCTATGATCAATGTATAGGTCATTTTGGGGTTATTAAATTTCCATTCACAATACTGCATCCTTATTACTTCTCTGAAGTTGTAAAGATTCTGAACAAAGTTTGCCCAGGATGTAAATCTATCCGGAAAGAGACCAAGGTTAGTCGCCATAATACTTGAGCTAACTTTTTATTCTTGGCAATTTTTTACTATCTTTTCCCCTATTCCTTTTGCTAAAATCCCAGTGATAAACGAAATGTTATTATCCTGTTGAAACAATTGTAAATTTTAAATTCTTTGTATTCTAGATTTTTGCTAGAGCATGAGCATTATATGGAAGCTGTTTGATGGAAACTCATCCTTTTCATTCCTTTGAATTGATCAAATCGTTTCACATTATTTCCTTTCGGGTAATTTTCACTTAAAATCACTCAACTTATCATTTACTTTCAAACTAACCACCCAACTTTAACTTCTTTCTTAAAACCCACTCAATTTAATTTACACCTTAAAAAACTCACTACAAACAAATTCCATTTAAAGTTTTGACATGGCAATCCACTTAGACCCTGAAAAAAAAAAAAAAACCTTCTCTTTTTCCTTCCCACCACCCTCTCCTTCCTCGACCACTATCTCCCATCCTTCCCATGGGCTTCCTCTCCCGTAGCACCAAAAACCGCCCTTCTTCTCTAGCTAGCCGACCAAGACAGTAGCCAACGACCCCACCACCACCAGGAGCCACCAGCGACTGAAAGTAGCTAAAGAATGGAGGCTATAGTCGGCAAGATGCCAATCTATGTGCTTCGGCCGTGTACGCCTCAGTCAGCTCCAACCTTCATGGTCATTTCATTGAGTATGCCTCAATCGAATGGCCCATTGCTGATCTACATGCTTCAGCTACCATTTGGTATGCAGTTGGTCGAAAAAGGAAGCGTAACACGCTAGTAGTGGAAAGCCAATTAGATCATCGTAATTGGTTCCCAGAATCGGCTAGAAAGTCGACAGAAACCTGCTGTTTCTCTTTCCTCCATCTCGCCGGAACCACCAACAGCTCTAGCGTTGTTGGTTCCATCTGAAAGCTGATATCGAGAGGAGTCCAACGCCGATGCCCTTATTGGATTTGTCTGTTGGAATCAACCTGAATTACCGTTTGAAGTCACAACACTGCTCCTTTCTCTCTCTTCGCGTCTTGCTGTATAGAGCCGTTGTTTCTTGGTTGATTCTGGTTGCCGGTGGCCCTTGGAGGTGGTGGTGGGGTCATCGGCTATTATCTTGGTCGGTTGGCTAGAGAAGGAGGATGTTGTTGGTGTTGAGGGAGAGGCAACTGTTTGGAATGAGATGAGAGGTAGTGGTTGAAGAAGGAGAGGGTGGTTGGAAGGAAAGACAAAATATTTTTTTTCATTAAATGAGTCTATGTGGATTGCGATGTCACCATTTAACGAAATTTTGGACATAATCCGTTTACAGTGAGTTTTTTGAGGGGTAAATTAAAGTTGAGTGGGTTTTAATAAAGAAGTTGAAGTTGGGGGTGAGTTTGAAAGTAAGTGATAAGTTGAGTGACTTCACGTGCAAATTACCCTTTCCTTTCCAAACTTAGAACATCATTTGCCATTTAGATTGTTCTTTTGTCAAGATTCAGCTCTTATTAGATTTGCCATCTCATGATCCAAGATATATTGGGGAAATCATATTGTTAGCTACAAAACTTTAATTTAATACCTTTCTTCCCAGCTGCCATTTGTTAACAATGTTTTGCTTTTTCTATCTTATGCATGTATCAGCGAACTGATTTGAAATCTAGAGAAAATCTGCCTAAGGGTTGCAAATACTGTGTTGTAAGTCTGTCCAGCTCTTTTTACTAGTCCTTCTTCCATACCTTTGTGATGCATAAATCGAAATAATTATTTATGTTACAAACAGGCAAGTTCAGTAGGTTGGTATCCAACAATGAGATTCTCTGTATCTTCTGAAGAAATCTTCAGGAAAAATGTAATTATAGCGAAAATAGTTGAAAGACAACTACAAAAGCCCCAAAAGAAAGGACCGAAGAAAAGGTTGGCTGCTGACTATTGGGATATTATCCCAAAGGATGAACAAGAAGAAGAGAACATTGTGAGGCCAAACCAAAGAGTTCTATCACATGCACAGGTTGCATTGCTTTGCTTTATCATATTCATTTTTGTTTAGCATTGATTTCTAATTGACCATTGTAGCAAAATTTTTAAATTCACGTATTGAGTGCATTCAAAGATTTTGAAACCTGCAAATTGACAATTTTCTTCTAAAATAATCATTTAAACTTTACTGCCTGTATCTGCTCATATTACTCCTTTTGTATGCCATGATGCTAATATTATATTATCTACATGCTGTGACCACATTTTGTTTTCAGGTTTGTCATCTGTTGAATGATGTTGATGCAACTTTCATGAGAAAGTTTGTTAGAAAGACAGATTCAATTTTCCTTAACTGTTTCTCGGTAACACCAAATTGCCATCGAGTGACTGAAGTTACACATGCATTTTCCAATGGCCAGCGATTAGCTTTTGTATGTATTTCTTTCTCGCATTGTATTTCTTGTCTTGATTTTGTTTAGATGCTTTACATTAGCTTGAATAGACTCATACTTTCTCTCATGTTGCTTGAAAACAATCAATGGTTGTAGGATGAACGGACTCGGGCTTACAAAAAACTGGTTGATTTCAGAGGGATAGCAAAAGAATTGAGCTTCCGTGTTCTTGACTGCCTGAAAACTTCCAAGGCAAGACAGGCTGCATTTTTTTTTCTTTCCCCTATTTATGTTGCATGCTTGGAGTCGATAATTTTACTATGTCAAGTTTTCATTCTTGTTTACTCCGGTTTTGCAGATAAACCCAGACAATTCAGTAAATAATGAAGATATCATTGCTGTGCAAAGGAAGATAAATGATTCTGCCTCCAAGTCATCTGGATTGAGATGGATTAAAGATGTTGTTCTTGGTAAAAGGAATGATAATTCATTCCGTATGGTCGTTGTTGGTGATCCTAACATTAAGCTGAATGAAATTGGTATACCCTGTCATATTGCAGAAAGGTTGCAAATTTCAGAACATCTGACAGCTTGGAATTGGGAGAAGTTGACTACCTGTTGTGAAGTACGCATTCTTGAGAAGGGCAGTTTGCATGTTCGCAGGGAAGGTAATCTGGTTCGTATTCGTCGGACTAAGGAACTGCGTCTTGGGGACATCATTTACAGGTCTCTGAATGATGGAGATACGGTTTTGATCAATAGGCCTCCATCAATACATCAACATTCACTCATTGCTCTCTCTGTTAAAGTCCTTCCAGTGACCTCTGTTCTTGCTATCAATCCACTCTGTTGCCCCCCATTTCGTGGAGATTTTGATGGTGATTGCCTGCATGGCTATGTTCCGCAATCAGTTGATAGCAGAGTTGAGCTATCTGAGCTGGTTGCTTTAGATAAGCAGTTAACTAATGCACAGAGTGGCAGGAATCTCCTCTCGCTTAGTCAAGATAGTTTAGTTGCTGCTCACTTGATCATGGAGGATGGAGTTTTCTTAAGCCCATTCCAAATGCAGCAGCTGCAAATGTTTTGTCCTCATCAGTGTGCTCCAGCTATTGTGAAAGCTCCTTTACTTAATGGCTGTGCTTGGACTGGAAAGCAATTAATTAGCATGCTCCTACCTAGAGGTTTTAATCATGATTTTCGTTCAAATAATGTTTGTATTCGTGATGGGGAGCTTATTTCTTCTGAAGGATCATTTTGGCTACGTGATACTGATGGTAATCTTTTCCAAAGCCTCATCAATCATAGCCAGAATCAATTTCTTGACTTTTTGTATACTGCCCAGGAAGTTCTTTGTGAATGGTTATCTATGCGGGGTTTAAGTGTTTCACTCTCTGATTTGTACCTCTGTTCTGACTTAAACTCATGGAATAACATGAAGTCTGAAGTTTACTGTGGAATACAAGATGCAGTTCACACTTGTAACATAAAACAGTTAATGGTGGATTCTTGTCAAGATTTCCTTGCTGGAAATGGGGAAGATGATCAGTATGCCATTGATTTTGATGTAGAGCGCTTGTGTTATGAGAAACAGAGATCTGCCGCGCTCAGTCAATCTTCTGTTGATGCTTTCAAGCATATATTTCGTGATATTCAAAGTTTAGCCTACAAATATGCAAGAAAAGACAATGCCTTCATGGCAATGTTTAAAGCAGGAAGCAAGGGTAATCTACTCAAATTAGTCCAACATAGTATGTGTCTAGGTCTGCAACATTCACTTGTTCCTTTGCCCTTCAGAATGCCTCACCAACTCTCTTGTGCTGCTTGGAATAAACAAAAGGATGATAATGCTGCTGAATGTGCCAAGTGTTATATCCCATCTGCTGTCATCAAAGGTTCCTTTTTAACTGGCTTGAATCCCCTAGAATGTTTTGTTCATTCAGTAACAAGTCGAGATAGCTCTTTCAGTGACAATGCTGATCTTCCTGGGACTTTAACTCGAAGACTTATGTTCTTCATGCGTGATATACATATTGCATATGATGGAACAGTGAGAAATGCTTATGGGAATCAACTTGTTCAGTTCTCTTATAATAATGACTCAGACATGTCTGAACCAATCTATAGCACTGGCAGTGACTTTGATAATTGCGATGGGATAGGTGGCCAACCAGTGGGTTCCCTGGCTGCTTGTGCCATCTCTGAAGCTGCATACAGTGCTTTGGATCAACCAATCAGTCTACTTGAGAAGTCACCTCTACTAAATCTTAAGGTGCTCCTCCTACTCCTCTTCCTCCCCACAACCACCCCTTTCTTTCTGTGTCATTCTCATTTGACAACATGTTTGTGGAGGATTCACTAACATGTTCTAGAGAATGGTGAAGACAATTTGTGAATAGCAACTACCGAGGATATGTTTATTTGTTTACACACACAGCATCCATTTACTTGTTCAGTTCTTCCTGATGTTACAACTCTAATGAATCTGAAATTGGGAAGGCAATATTACTGCTACTTATGTAAGTATGCTAGTTAAACTTACTGTTTAGGTTCTAAAACAAACCTAGAAACTGCACTGCTAGAAAAACAGGTGATACCTGTTCTGAAAAAGGACCATGAAATTGGATAAGTAATAATTTTTCAGCTGCAGTTGTGGAAGTATACTTTTTGTCCTTGGCTGTGGGGTTGTATAATCTATCTTTGCAACTTTCCTCATTCTCTTTACAGTCTGGCTAACTGGTAGCTTTTACAGTGTAAATGAGTTTTGCATCATGTAATATTTAATTAAATGTTTTTGCTTTTCTTCTTGGATCTCCTAAATCCTAATAGAGTTATTATTTTTGTTTAAATTGCATAGAATGTGCTGGAGTGTGGTCTGAAAAAGAGTAATGCCCACAAAACTATGTCGCTATTTTTATCCGAGAAACTTGGAAGACAGAGACATGGTTTCGAGTATGCTGCATTGGAAGTTCAGAACCATTTGGAGAGAGTATTGTTTTCAGATATTGTTTCTGTTTCAAGGATAATGTCAGCCTTTTTTCTTTTATAGTTTCTATTTGTGTTATTTTCATTTCCTGTCATTTTCCATGTTGGCCTATTTTATAATGTTTATCATTGTTGTAGTAATCAATTGTTTTGTGGGCTTTAGTTTCTCTCCACACACTGAGAGCAAGACACGTTTCAGTCCTTGGGTTTGTCATTTTCATGTACATAAGGTAATAGATTCTGAAAATTAGTTCTTTTCTATGTCTATGTTGAATTCTATTTCTGGTATAAAGTTGTTGTCTTTTCAGGAAATTATGAAGAAGAGAAGCCTAAAGGTGCATTCTATAATAGATACCCTTTATAAGCGGTGGGATTCACAAACCAATCTGCCGAATATGCAAATAACATACAGGTAAGCTTCTCTTGTTGCTTTATTTAATAAATGTGTGTTTGCAGTTCCATATATTAGTGGTGTAGGTGTTTCTCTCTCTCCCTCTCTCTCTCATTGTGCTTCTCTTAGACCATTGTGGCCACTTTGTTTCCTTCAGAATAGAGAATTATTTATTGTTTCTCCAGGGATTTTATTTTTCAAAATTGCATGCTTCTTGGTTTCTTTTAATTTTGGAATCAGAATTTGATTCTCCCGGATTTATTATTTAATTTCTATATCTAAGTATGTTTTCTTGTGTTCTCCTAACTGATGTCTCTCGTTGCATCTTTGTATATGAATTACTAGCTTAAGTTTAGAATCTTTGTGAACTACTCTCATACATTTTCATCTAGAAAAACATTACACAATTCTACAGGTTCTAGAACCTTACTTTTATTCCTGGTGGTGAGATGTGGCCGGTATTTCATTCACCAAAAGGGGCCCTTTACATGGTCCACATCCTATGCAAATGCTGTGGGTACACTTTGGTTATTGTCTTGCATATCTCTTCAATAAATTATCTGAAATACAATTTCGGCCAGCTGTTACCTTTGCATCAGCACACAAATTCACAGGCGGGATAAATATGGCCTACAAATTATCCTTCAATTTAGATCAATTGCTTGACAGTGACATAACTTGTAAATGATGGTTTCTTTATGATATAATTTAATATAGCTCAATAAAATGATGTATAACATGTCCAAGTATGGCATCACAGGCATAATTTAATAATTCCCTGTGAAATTGATAATTTATAGATGGAAAAGCTGGAAAACAGCTGAAGGTTTCTTTGCATGCCACATGGTAGAGCAATCTAGAATATATGGTGGTGAAGTTTTGTGCAAGCAAGATTTGGGTGCCATCCTACACTGTCGTCTTTTATTTTTTTTCCCCCTGTGAGCTATGATATGAATTTTGTCTGCAGACCTTAAGTTATTAAGATCTAAGATTTTCTCAGTCATCCCTATCATCTTTTATTTTCTTTTCCCCTGTGAGCTATTATATGGATTTTTCTGCAGACCTTAAGTTATTAAGCTCTAAAATTTTCTCACTCATCCCCTGCAGTTTCTTTTGGTTCATGTATCAGGAACCACACAAATAAAAGCTCTTAAAAATTGTTCCATAGAACTTTAGTCTTTTTGACTTGGTTGATGAAATTTCAGGGACTGTTCTGTAGCTGACAATCAAAGGGAAAAAGAAGACACTTTGTGTTTAACTGTTACTATAATTGAGAAGTCCAAAAATTCATCTACAAAATTGGGGACAATTCAAGAGCTGATGATTCCATTCCTTCTTGAAACAGTTTTGAAAGGTTGGTTAACACAGTATTTTCCTTGTATAGGTTTGTATCATGTTGTATGGGGTTTGCTAGATGCAATTTTACTTTCTGTCAAACTAGTTATTAAATCAAATTTGACTTATACTTTCTATCAAACTACTTATTTTGATCTAGATGAATATTCTTTATGCCCTTCTTCTAGTAAGTAGTTTAAAAATATGCCATACTGTAGTAGACAAGTGGTTTGATTTATTTTGCTGGATTCCTGATTTGATGGCTAGGATTAATGGAGATAGAGAAGGTGGATATCTTATGGAATGATAGGCCAAGAATACCAAATTTCCAGAGGCATCCTTGCGGTGAGCTATACTTGAGGGTTTCTATGTCCGGGAGCTCTGACAAAACAAGACTATGGAGCTTGCTTGTGGATCAGTGTCTCCCAATAATGGATATGATCAATTGGACACGCAGTCATCCAGATAACATACGTGATTTCTGTTTGGCATATGGCATAGAAGCTGGATGGAAATTTTTCCTCAATGTGAGTCGGTTAATTTTGACTTCTTGCATATGACTATTCCTGACAATTGGCACATTGTCTCTGTACTAACATGATTTCTAACACAGAATTTGGAGTCCGCAATATCTGATGTTGGCAAGAGTGTACTTCCTGAACATTTGCTTCTTGTTGCAAATTGTCTATCAGTTACAGGAGAGTTTGTTGGCCTAAATGCAAAAGGCTGGAAACGGCAAAGAGAGCATGCATCCGTCCTTTCACCATTTGTGCAAGCATGCTTTTCTGTTAGTACTTATTTCACATTTTCTTTCACCTGCACATGTTTTGTCCTTTGTGTCAAGTATAATTCATCGGTATTTGCTTAAATTTGTTGCAGAGTCCTGGTAATTGCTTTATCAAAGCTGCCAAGGCTGAAGTTGCGGATGATCTGCGAGGGAGCTTGGATGCTTTGTCATGGGGAAAGATTCCTTCTATTGGGACTGGACATTTTGATATCATTGTCTCTGGGAAGGTAAATTTTATGTTGTTAATAAAGAGGCTAACTGAATGTCAAGAGTTAAACAGTTTTATATCTGAGGTCGTAAAGTGAGAATGGAATATTCTTTGTGAAGTTTCTTGTTTGATATCAAAAGAGGACGTTTGAGGCATCTGCTATTTGAATGGTTTCTAACTCCATTGAATTGGACACATTGCGTTAGTTTGATTTTTTCATAATAAAGTCCTCTGGTCCAACTGAAATCTCCCTCATGACTAATGTTATCTTTAAATCATCTGATCTTTTCTGTTTCTTTGCTTTGTCTTAACTCATCAGGATTACAAGCTTTCAAAACCTGTAGATGTTTATGACCTTTTGGGTAGCCAAATGAGTACTGATGAGCAAAATGTTGAGTTTGAAGTGCCTTTTGCTCAGAGCTATAAATCTGAAAAATATGGTGCTGATTTTGTGTGCAAGACACCTTATGGCCCTAAAGGAACATTGGAATCTTTAAGAAGATTATTTACATATGATGATATTCATAGACTCTCCCAAGCACTGAGCAAAATTTTGAATAAGTAAGTTGATTGAATTTTTTCATCTCTATTGTGTTACAAGGAATTGGTGATGTCATATTTATGATAGAAGCCAGCATCTTCATGTAAGATTTCCATACCAGATTTGGTGGCAATTACAGGAAGGAGGAGCTTTCTTGTCTATTATGTACAGTGGTGTTGCACTTGTAATGATTATATATTTTGCATATCTTCATGTATAGTTGGCATGCCATATGGCTTTAGCTTTCAATGGCCATTTCCATTTGTACCATCATTCTTTATCTTTTACATTCCTCTGTAGATTTTCAGTAATGAAAAGGAATGATGAAAGCATTGTGCACTTGGACACCGTTTTTTGCAGAAAAAGCTTGAAAATGTCTAGTACACACTGATACTGATACTTATTTCTTGCAAAATGGTCTCTAAATTTTGTATGCTTCCTATCTTTTAAAGTAATTTTTATATGAAATAGAAAAATAATGTAAAGAATTTCCCATTTGAAATGATGCTGCATTTTGGTCATAATTTTCTTTTATTTTCATTCACCTCTCTGGTGGTTAACTTATTTGCATTCTATCAATTCTCATTGTTTTGGCACTTTTGATATTTATTTACTGGGGAAGAGAAAAAGAATTCATTGCTGTACTCTTGAATTGGTGGTGCATGAGTGGGGAAGCTAATCTGATTCATGAATGGGTATGCTTGAGTGAAAGCTAAACTGACTTAGGGTTTGTTTGCCTTGATGTTGGACCTGCTGTTAAGAAAATTTCCTCCTTATATATATTAGTAGATGCTATTAAAAATTGTTTTACTAATCACAACTCCAAAACAGCTATTAAATCACCGAAGCTACTGTGAATGCATTTCATGATAATTCTAGTCCAAGTCAGTGCATTGAATGTGTGTGCATGTGTAGTGAAGAATCCTTATATATATTTGAGCTTTTTGCACTTGTGTTTTTTCTTTCCAAAGTAACGTTTGGTAGATGACTGTCTTAAAATCTTTAAATTGCTCTTGATGAAGGTACCCTGTAGATCACCAATTAAATGAGACTGACAAGTGCACCTTGATGATGGCTTTATATTTTCACCCTCGAAGAGATGAGAAAATAGGATCTGGAGCCAAAGATATTAAGGTATGTTAAATACTTGAATTCAAAAAAGAACTGGATTACCTTTCAGTCTTATGCACAGAAGGGATATTGAAGCCACACTAATTTCCATGTGTTTGCAGAATTTTAATAATTTAAAGCTGTTTTGGTTTCTAAACTTATATTTAGATTTTAAATTAAATTTCATTTAGTGTAGATTTAGATTTTAAACACCTTGTTAGAGTATTCATAGTTAAAACAAATTATGTCATCTTATTAGAGTTAATTCTATAATGCTTTTGGATTGAAAATTTTTATATAAGTTGTGAAAATACATGTGCTCTGTGTTTATGACATTTCTTTTACTGGACAGAATTAGATCCTTTCTCTTGCATGAAAATTTTGCACTGCAATTTTAAATTGCACACTTCTAGCCTTAAACATATGTTTCTATGAAGACCTCCATTTTTGTTGAGAATATCATATAGGATCAACCATTGTCCTTTCAGAACTGAAAATATAGCCTTCTGTTATTAATCCCTGTTGGTCACCAGAAATACCTTGATACATGATTGAAAAATAATAGAATACATAAGATCCAGCATAACATTAATTGCCTGCTAACTTACATGGATAGAAAAATGAATAATACAATTACTCTAGTGGTCATTTGTCCCAAAATTTAGGTTCTAATCTATTTGTTGATTTTACTATTTTTCATGTATACCTTCAGTTCCGTGATGCTTTCTTTTCCCTTGTCAGGTTGTGAATCATCCAGAATATCAAGATTCACGTTGCTTTTCGTTGGTTAGAAATGATGGCACATATGAGGACTTCTCATATCGCAAGTGCGTCCATGGTGCTCTTGAGATCATTGCCCCTCAAAAGGCCAGGAGGTATCATGCAAAATATTTACAGAGCCGTAACCTCTGATGGCCCAGATCAGAAGACAAGATTTGTACAGCTGCTTTTAAGACTGGACAACAACATGTAAGAATACCATAATGGATGGCGCTCATGCTGACTTCCAGTGGACAGCTAAGACAGTTGTTTTGGAAGAGTCGAGCTACTAACATCAGAAGTGCAGCAACTGAATAGAGTTTTTGAAGTTTTTATACCTTTTGAAAGCTGTGCATTTTCTACTGAAGTAGATTTGCATGAGAAGAAAGCTAGAAACAGTAAGTCTTCCGTCTTTTCGCTGTTAATAAGTGCTTTTATTGTAGGTTTTTTACCCCCTTTTTCTTGCCCTTATAACTTGTAATTAGGAAGTCCACTTCCCAAGCTTCTTTTTGCTCCTTTCACTATAACTTTGTTTGCCTTCCATTATATTGTATGGCAAAGGAGATCTAGTGAAAGCAGCAAAGAGAAGCTTGCGTGAAGCATTCATTTTCATGTGCTCATAAATCCATGACATTTTTTATTGTGGGAAAAAGAAAAGGAGAGAGACAGACAAAGAGAGACTTTTCTTGTCCTTTTTTTTATTTTTTAACTTTTGGGTTTCATCCAATTTATTGATTCAAGCATCTTTCTGTATCTAACCTTAGATGGCATCCATACCCTTTGCAATTAATACGTTGAAGGGTACGTTTGCCTGGAGATTGGCAAAAAACAGTCGCAAGATTCATGCAACTGAACTCTAAAGTTTTAACTTGTAGGTTCAAAGATTCCTGTTGTTATGATGATTGCTTAATCTAAGTAACGAGCATGAATCATCCCCGTATTGGAAATTTCTTAGTGTTAGGAACGTTATTGATGATTTAGTTTTGCCATTAGATAATCCATGATAACCAACAACAGTTTTAGGACGTAGGTGATAATATGTTTTGTGATAAGAATTGAGATAAATGAGAGGCACTTGTCATCTGAGTTAAACCTTATCTTGAAGCATGATGGCCGAATTCTTTCGCTGTTTATGATGCAATGTGTGGTTAAAACTTGTGGATACTCATGGTTGATTCCGAGCTATTAACAAAGCATTGAATCAAAGCCCACCTGACTGACCTGGGTCCTTGTCAGTGAGCCTACCTTGGTCGAAAATATCAACCATTGGGTTTGAC
>CAOGCB010354196.1:0-16533 GCA_948266635.1 Cnidoscolus chayamansa | reverse complement strand
AAAAAAAAGCCTTTAGGTGGGAAAATGGTTTTTATCGGTCTAAAAGCCATCCTTGACCAACCTTAGACGAAAACCATTTACTTCTTGAGCTTTGTTTTCAAAACGCGGGGTATCAACTTCGTATGATACATGCAGTTCTCCATAGTTCATCTACCCATTTCCACGCTCAATTATCGTCCCATTAGTCTAGCAAATCACTT
Organism: Cnidoscolus chayamansa; assembly: GCA_948266635.1. NCBI lineage: Eukaryota > Viridiplantae > Streptophyta > Magnoliopsida > Malpighiales > Euphorbiaceae > Cnidoscolus > Cnidoscolus chayamansa. The sequence continues at coordinate 16,333 of CAOGCB010354196.1, read as the reverse complement.
TTTACTTCTCAGTCATTTTAGCTCTCGTACGAAACAGGTTCCACAAACATCAGAAAAGTAAAACTGCAGCATTGATTGAAGAACAGCACTCAAAATTGAAATAAAAAAAAAAAGGACCACTAGGAATTAAGATGGGGATTATACCCGCTCATAATGAAAGAGTTTGCAGAATAAAGAATAATGGAATAGATTACCAAATAGAATCAAGGATTCCCACAGAGATGAGAAATTGGCGTTGAACAAAATTTGCTAAGCATATTATAGCAAAGCCACCGACTCTTTCAATATATAGATGACTAAAAAAATTGGCAACGGAACAATAATTATAAAACATGATCACACCAAGCACAGATTTACGTTAATACAACTTACAAACAGTTTCCAGTCTAAGATTCCACAGAATGAACCTTATTTTTCCATGAGTGGATTATTAAACAGACATCAAGGCAATAACACAGTGGTATAATGAAATTCATTTGGCTGCTGTAAACCGGTAAGAAGCATAAGAAAGGGTACCATCACTCCAGCTATGGTGCACAAGCGTCGCCTTAGCATTTTCACCTGCAGCACCCATGGCCACATGCAATGGGTAAAAGTGGTCTGGCCAAGGATGTGCCATTTTTGCTTCTGGTGCCTTCACATCGAAGTGATTCACATCTTCGTACCTGATCAGAGAGCAAATATTCCATAAAAACGATCCCATATAATTAGAAAGATCTCATTGTTTAAAATTTTCATATTCTCAAAAACTAGGCATTGAGAAAGTATTGAAAGAAGACATTCGATAGAGAAATACGAAACCCCATAAATTGAACAAATTAAGCCCATGGATAAGCTACACAAGGTAGCAAACTTACTTTTCCTTGTAAAAAACATGCCAATTAAAAACAGTCTGAAGTCTAGGCTAATCCATGAAACAACACTCAAATTTAGATGGACATACAAATAAATTTTACCCCATATTTGAATTAAGAAATTTCAAGAATTCAATTCTGTTCATTTCTTTTTTTACCAATTCTCATAAAAGATATCAATACATTTTAACTTAAAAAATTATTTTACCAGAAATAAAATTCATGCATGATCATACATTTGATATCTTTTATTGCAGATGCTTTATTCCAAAGAAGCTTAAGGAATATTCCAGGCATGCTATATTAGCAAAGGCCATACAGATGCGGAATTGAAACAATCTTGGATCTAAGAATTACCTTCCTTCGAGAAGAGCGTCTTTAAGCCAGGAATCAAACTGCAATGCCCAAGGAGGAGGGGAAGTACCATTGGGTTGAAAGACCCTCAAGTTGTGAGTGGTGGATCCAGAACCAAGTATGAGGATACCTTCTTCCCTGAGAGGGGCCAGTGCCTTGCCCATGTTATAATGGTAGGTGCCATCTTTATCCGACTGAATAGAGAGCTGGCAAATTGGGATATCAGCCTCGGGATACATGAACATCAGCGGAACCCACGCACCATGGTCAAGGCCTCGCTTTTTATCCTCATGAACTCGCTTAAACCCAGATGCGAGGAGCAGTTGTTTCACCCTCTTCGCCAACCCCGGAGCTCCTGGAGGCGTATACTTGAGCTGGAGAATATTAATAAGGGAAATTGATGTTAGAAGCTAGAATCTCCGCGCACGATCAATCAATCAAGCACAAATTCAAAAATAAACATAAAAATATCAATCACAGAGACGAAGGAATTTGAAAATTCGGTAGGTAAGGTACCTTATACATGGCGTCGGGAAAGCCATAGAAGTCGTAGATGGTGTCGTTGAAGTCAACGACGTTAACGGCGGGCTCACGGGTATCCCAGTGACCGGAAATGATTAGAATGGCCTTTGGCCTGTCTTTGAATGTATCATGTCGCCAGGCTTGGAAGAAACGCCTTGCAGTTATGCTTTCGTCTATGGCCATCATCGGATTTCCATGCGATAAGAAAAAAGTGTCCATCATAGCCATTTTGCAATCAAAAGGAAAACCAATTCAGAAATCACAGACCATGGTAACTCTGCTCATCAAAATGTCTTCTTATATGAAACCTTAGCCTTGGTGTGTTTTATTATTATTATTATTCAATGGACGTTGAAAGTTTAAATATCTTTTAATAATTTATATAAAACTTTATTTTATTAATCATTTATATTTTAGAACTGAACAATTCAACAATAATTTGTTTAAAATTATTTAAAATGTAACATCTAAAGAATGTATCAAATTATCAATTTTAAAATCATAAAGTAATGGAAGTTTTTTTAGCACGCAACTACCTAACTCAACTTGCTTCGACAGTGAGTGTAGTTAGAAAATTTATAAAAGCTATATATATATAAATCTAAAGCAATGAAGAAGCCAATCGTCAAACTTCGGCCGAGAAATAAATAAATAAAAGAGCACTCGCCAAATGTTTCTAAAATCTCATGATTTTTATGCCTTGCACAATAAATTATGTTAATCCTGAAGTCACCTTTTTACATAAGCTATCCATATAAAATAATTAATCAATCAAAAATAGAAAAATATATCATTGTAAAAATTGCTTGAGCAATTATCTAATAGTTATTATTTTATAAATTTCATTTTTATCGACTTGCGGATTTATGTAAACTATCATACATGTATTCCTGAAATTCTCAATGTAATCAGTGCTCAAACGTGTAAACCAATTCGAGTTGCCAATGGAAAGAATTGGTTGTTTGGCATAGAAGGGACGAGAACTTTTAACAGGATTATTTCACTTTCATCCTCCTTATCTTTATTTAGTTATCACGAAATCCTTAATTTCTGTAACGTTGCGTCGAAACACCTCATGCCATAATTCAATCAATTCTCTTCCAAATAAAATAAATAAATAAACCGCATATAATCTAAAATACTCCCCATCTCTCCTAATTTTCTTTTCTTATTCTCTCTCGAATACAAATATTTGACGTCATATATTATATCTATTTTTTCTACGGTGTGACGCTATCACATATAATTACTATCAAAGATTTGACGGATTCTAGCACAAAGAACATAACAATTTAAAAATTTTGTATTAACCACTAAAAAAAAATAAAGAGACAAAAAGGACAACACCTCTAAAAAAATTGAGGTAAGGCTGAAAAATATGTGTCCAGAAGATAGGAACAGGTATCATATGATTCTTAAGCAATTTAACCATTTGAAGACGACACGACGCGTAGATTAAGAAGAAACCAAACAATTGTCAACAACCAAACAATTATCTTTCACATTCGCAAACGCCATCTCCTGGAGTTACCTTCGATGAAAAAACCCTTCCCCACCTATAATTCTCTATAAACGGAACCCTCCTCGGATCCTCAAAGTGAAAACGAGCATGGATATGTCAGTTGTCATTTTGGTAGCAGAATACCTCCCGTTCTACGAATTCCCTATGACATGTTATGCATGCTTATCAAACACGGTTGTGTGCTACTAACAGCTAAACAAAACTTAATAGAATATGACAAGTTTACCATCAAATCAATTTTCGATACCCTCCAAAAAGGCAAATATGAATCACCTGACGTATGAAACTGGCACATCCATCATGTCTTGCCCAGCAGCATAAAAGTATTATCGGTGCAAATTCGACCTCAGTTTAGAATCCAGTCAACAGAATCTCTAGAATATTAGGGGGAAAACTTATTTTATGAGCAAAATAAAGGGCTTTGCTATGAAGACGAAGCACCTTACTTTGTGAGGTCAAGGTACGGTCACCTATAATATGACCCTTCCCCTTGATTTTTACATAAGTTACTCCAAAGTCTTTCCTGACACAAAAGAGAAACTTTACCATTGTGAGGCTCTGCCCTCAAAGACGTTCACAAATGCATAAGTTGAGCACAACGGATATCCTATGTAAGAGAAATGCGATTATTTTACCTCAAGTCCTCTTCAATCTCTTGCTACTGGATGCCCTCTTAGAAGTTTCTAACAATTCAGCACCAACAGTGGCATAAGTTCTGAGTTTCTCCAGAATTCTCCTCTCACTCATACGCAACATTAAAGAATGGTACAACTTTCTTTCCTTGTTACACTTTTCCAGAGTTTTCTCATCATCCTTCATTGAACATAAACCATACAAAGTCTCCCTCTTGTCAGCAAGCCACAAAAGAGCACTACAAACACGTTCTGTCAGCAACAAATCTTTATTAACTTCCGACCCATTTTCCCATGAGATATTGCATTTCTCTGACAAAATTGTGCTGATGGATTCTTTATGTTTACATGCAGTTGAAACTGCAAGATCCAATTTGCAATAGTCATCTTCTGGTAAAAGCATCATGTACAATAAAATCAACAGCTCAACCTGCGGTTCCCCATTAAACGAGATCTCAAAGTATTCATCATTTTGGCTAACACATCCAGAGCAACCTAATTTTCTCCAAAGGGACAACCTTGCTCTGCTATACCGGCCAGAGAACAGTGATGAACTCCAATTAAGCACCAACTCCATGTCAATATTGACAATGTCATATGGATTATCTGGTTCTGTGAATCCATATCTATGAAGCAATGCAGCATTACCAACAGGCCCATAGGTATTAAATATCTGAGGATATCAAAACAAACATAAAAAAAAAAATTTTAAAAAAATATAAGAAAAAGAATCATTAAAACATAAATCAAGGAAGGGCTGTAATAAACATTAATAACTACGTAAAATGAATTAAATCATCAAATAATGAAGTTAATGAAGTGCACAACACAACTAGTTGGGATAAGCAGAAAGGAATACATTTTGGTACTTGCAGTTTTCAAAATTAAACGCCACCAAATCCCCCTATTCCAGTAAACATTTTACGTAGAAACAAAATTAGGCAGATTGAATCAGGTTACTCTCAAGATAGAACCAATCCAAGAAAGTTTCAATTCTTAGATTTTCATTCAACTGTATCCATTTATCATAAACAAAATAAATAGCAAGTTGACATGAATGACTCCTTCACCATTCCATTTTATCAAATCTCACCTACACATAGAAAAGAGAAACTCAACCCTGGTTATTAAATTTATAAGAAAATCCAGGCACTAAAATGAAAATGAATATTCTTGCAAGAATCATAAAATTATTAATGTCCTATACTTCCTCTATCACACAAAGATAAGCTTACTTCTCTTTTTCATTTGTTCCAAATTGTAGTCACTTTCCTTATTTATGATAATTTATTTATTAGCTTCCTAATATACTCCTATTTAATATGTATTGAAAAAGTAAATTTATTAGTTCTACAAACAATTTAGTATAGAGCAATACGAGTGGAAAGTATATAAGGAAAGACAACACAATTTATTGCTTTAACTATATTCCTATCTTTGAGAGTCTAAAAAAGCATTAGGCTTTTGCCAACATCCTTTACAATGTACTTTGCCAAAGCAGTGTGTAATTAGCTTGATAAAGGTGATGAAATCAAGTGACTGGTGTTCTGTCAATCCAATTGACAGAGCTGGAGTTGAATACAAGGTTAACTTACCCAAATTGTTCTCCAGTGCCAGTAAGAAAATATGAGGTTAGAATTAGATATAGAGGCCCATGCTAATGTTAGCATACTGTATGAACAAAGAAAAACGAATTATCGAATATAAATATACTAATTTCTTGTTTGGCCTAAACTATATTATTGAATTGAATCGAGTGTACTTCACAAAGCCTAATATGCAAAATGTTGATGCCAGTCACAGAAGCAACTAATAACTCCAGAAATTGAATTCCAACAACTGCACAATCACCTGTCTACTTGAGAACATGACAGATGACTAAACTAGTCGACAAGGCCCATATGTTGGCTTAAAGTAAAATAAAATAAAATAAAATAAAGTATGCATCAAAATATAAATCTCCCGGCTCTTTATTCAACCATTCAGTTCAATAGAATAGACCCTTCAAATTATTCAAACTAGTACCTCAGCTTCAGTCTTGACATCTTTCACCATTATCATTTCCAACACCTTGGAATCATCTGAAGTGAAGTCCAACGCAGTTGATGGTTCCTCATCAATTGCATTTTCATTATAAGAATCACGGTCGTTGCTTTTTTCACCTTCATCTTCATCATCAGACTTAAAATCAAAAGTCCCGCATGTGAAGTGGACATCTTCAGCATCGGTTTTGTGATTAAAGCTGTATTAATTTAAGATATACGTGAGTTATTAATGAAAGAATGAGTCAATTTTCAAGATAAAAACTAGAATAGCATAGCACACTGCCACTAGTAAGACTCGTTGCAACTGAAGGACTAACCATCTTCAAGAAGTAGTAAGCATACTTACAGGTCTGCCAAAGGAACCATACCAAACCCATGATAATCATCTATCTGAAAAGAACGAGAAGCGACAAGACTCCTTGCAGCAAAATATTGCTCAGCACCAAAAAACTCTGGAACAAGATGTAGGGCATCCACAAGAGGCATTATGTTCTCTTTCCAATCATTATACATAAGAGCTTTATCTTCTTTCACTATCTGCCTACAAGAAGAAAAGAATAAATTACTGTCAAATGATACACAACAAGGAAAGTAACTTTCTGCTGGTTTTATACCTTGTGGAGCTCAGTGCCTGGAAGAAGGCGATCAACTTCATCAAGAGTCCAAACCAAAGGCAGGCACTCTCTATCGGGCAAGAGCTGAAGATAGGAAGCCCAGGGAGAGGTATTGCCTAAGCTTTTCTCATACATAAGTGCCACAGAAAGTCCCAAACAACCGTCAAGGCAGGCAGCTTGTATGAAGTCGCGTGCTCCACTGGTCTTAGCGGTGAGGCAGGCGGCCTTTGGAATGGTGGCAATCACCTCCCCCTCCTTCACATCCCTCAATGCTTTAACAGAGATGCCTTGTTCGGGAGTGTCGATAAACCCAAGAACATCGATGCTCCACTGGATGTCCTGGGAGTTCATCCAACGCTTGAATGCCCGCAATCGCCTGCTTTTTTTAATAGGGGAAATCGTTACGGAAATTAAAAGGAAAGACAAAAAAAAAAAACAAATCGGCTAGCTGAGAAATGAAAGTACCTGGAGCTGGAGGCCATGAAATTGGCAGCCTGAGCTCTGTTCTTTTCAGCTGCGGCAGTATTTTGATAGGGTTGTGTTTCACTGGGTCGGGTTTTCCAGTCTCGCGCTTTAAATGGAAATAGACAACAAACAAAATGCTTCATCCAGTTTTTTATTTTTTGGGAAAATCACTTAATTTCCTCAATTTTTTTTTAAAGTAATCAGTTTATTTCAAAATTATTTAATTAAATAAAAATATCTAAATTTTAATTTTTAAAAAATTAATAATATTATTTATAATTTTAAAATTTTATAATCTTTTAACTAATTTGATTAAAATTAAAATAATTTTATTTGTAATTATTTAATAAAATAATTAAATTTTGATTTTATAAAATAAAATAAATTATTAACCAACGATTTAATACAAAAATCAATAAAATTTGTTAACATCTAAGAATTTAATAATAATTACCTATTCTTTCTGGTGAGGATTTAGTTTTGGAATGTTGGAGTGAGGGGGTTATCTTTTTTTAGATGCAGAAACTTTATATTAATATCCGTTGGTATTAATATAAAAATAAATTAATATAAAATAAATTAATATAAAATAATTATAATAATATAATCATTTTGTAAATATTAAATTAATGAAATAATAATAATTAATTAATTAATTTTAAGAGGTATCAAATGCACTCTCACGCTCTTTCATTCCACTTATGTCTCTAAAACAAAGATCCTGACGCTTCATCAGTCTCCCTTTCTCAATCTAAGAAGCGAAAAGCTCCTCTCGACCTGCCTGGAATGTGGATTCCTTCCTTAGCTCAAGGTGGCATCAGTTTTTGTTTTGTTTTATGTTGTGATTTCTTTTGTTTCTTTGGAAGTTGATGGATCATAAAGTGAATATGTTCTTTGGATTTGTATCTTCTTCGTTTTCTTGTTTTTTTTTTTTATAAATTTGTTGTGGCTTGGTTATATTTTGCATAGAGTTTTGTGACTCCTCTTGGTTTTGTTCGTGAACGGATGCAGGTTCTAACAAACTGGAGGACCCTTTTCGCTACTTGCTTGCTTGGAAAGACTCGAGAAGCTCTCCTCATTCAGCTTCTTCTTCCTATGTCGACACCTTTTCACTTGCATGTACTTCTCCTTGCATGTTACTGTTAGACTTTCTTCACTTCGGCAATCATTCGGACTTCGTTACCCACCATTCTTTCCCTGTCACCTAACTGGTTAGATTTAATTTCCTTACTATTAAAGGTGGGCAGCAGCCAATTTCAAAATAGGGAGAAATTTATGTATTGTTAGGATGCAAATTCTCCCTACTAGCTATCCCTATGAAATGTAAGACCACAAATGTATTATTCACATTGAGAACTTCAATTTAAGATAAACTGTAACGATGCTATTGTCATCAACAAAATGCTAGGAAAGATTGGGACAATCAAATTCAAACAACTCTTTCCATTTGCTTATATACATATATATATCTATGTGATGTGAATTGGGTGCATAAAAATATAAATTTGTGTTTGAAGATGCTGGTTGGCAATAATGTATAAATTAAAATTATTCATAGAAAGTTGATATTAAAACTAATATCGTTTTTTTTTTTTAGCTAGAACATAAGGGTTAATATTTGGATTGGATAGCCTAATTTATACAAAACATTCCTAAACCTAAATGAAAAAAGTTTTAACTTCAATATATATGTTTCTATTTCTAATTTTAATGAAAATGTTTTAGTTTTAAATCTATTATCTGAATTTAAACACGATTATCATCTATGTATGAAATTGTAATTTTTGATTTTGAATTTTTCACTAAAATAAAAAAAAAAGAAGAAGGATTGCATCAATGAATATGAAATGAAAATATTTGTATTAAAACGTAAAAAAAAGTTATAATATTTTATTAAGAAAAAAAAAAGATTAAGAACTATTTAAAAGATTTAATTTAAATTAATTTAATAATCCAGTTTAATTATATTTATTCCTTCAATTTTAATTAAAAAAAAATTGAGCATTCAATTAGTTTAATTCGGTTGGGTTTCGAACCGAACCTATTTGCAGACCCTACCAACAGAAGAAGAAAATGGGCCATGGGCTTCACAGCCCAAACAAGAAAAGAAATTCGCACGCTGGTCTAATCGCCCTAATAATAAGAGAAATACGGAGAGAGCCAAGCGAAAAAGCATACACTCCCCAACTGTGTCTCTGTGTGAGGGAGAGAGCACATAGGATTTGGTGGTGAGGGCGTGGAGAAGGTAATGAAAGCTTTTTATCTTGCACTTTTATTTTCCTTCTATGTCAATTTTGTCTCTGCAAGTTTGATTCTCTAAACTCGTTTTCTTTATCAGAAGCGGTAAGATCTGTGAATTTTGTATATATTTAGTGCTTAATTTATAAGTTCTGTTTAGATGGATAATATTATGAATATGCATGAAATTGGCAGCTTGGAATGCTCCATTTGTCTGAGAATACAAATAGCAATGAGTAGTGCTCCTAAAAGATCTCATGAAGAGGGTGGTCACTCATCTTCTTCTTCAAAATACCCACATGAAGAAACATGTGCATACCCTAAGTTGCCATCTGGGGTCTCAAGCGACTACCATCCTTCTTCATACGAGATGTCTGCAGATGCCCGAATTGCAAAAATTGCCCGTACTGAATCTCGTGATGGAGATAGAAGATCACCGTTGCATTCAATATATAGAGTGCCATCGTCCTCCAATGATTTGCATATCGATGCTCATTCTGCTGCTTCCGAAATCAGGCTGGAATTAAGGGATTCCAAGGACAGCAGAGACTACAGGGTTGAAACTCGAGATTTGAGGACTGAAGCAAGAGACGTGCACATGGAGCCAAAGAGGGATTCCTTAAGTACCAAAAGTGATAAGGATTTGAGGTTTGAGAGTAGAGCAGATGATAATAAAGAAATAAAATACGACAAGGAAACTTATAATGATCCCAAGAATGACATGAAGATGGAAAAGGATGGTTTTAGTGTAGCAACTAGTCAGTTGAATTGGAAAGAATCAAAAGAATACCATAGAGGAAAGAGATATTCTGATTCCCCAAGTGGACATGTGGATCCTTGGCATATGTCACGTGGTAACTCCCAAGGTCCAGTCGAAATTGCAAAGGAAGGCCCAGCCATTGAAGAAAAGGATTTTGCAGAAACACATGAGGCTGTTGGTGAGAACAGAGTTGATTTAAAAGGTGAGGATAGATTTAAAGATAAGGACAGGAAAAGGAAAGATGTGAAACACAGGGAATGGGGAGCAGACAGAGACAAAGAAAGAATTGATCGGAGGAGCAATATTCAAGTGGGTAATAACAGTGGTGAGGGCAAAGAATCAGCAAGGGAAGAGAGAGAAACAGAGAGGTGTGATAGGGAGAGAAAAGATCTTTCAAAGGACAGAGAAAGGCAGAGGGAGAGAGAAAAAGATCATACCAAGAGAGAATCATGGAATGGAGTCGAGAAAGAGGGTTTGCATACTGAGAAAGATTTAGGGGATGGATCTGTTAGAGGGACAGAACAAGAAAATTCAGCTTTGGAGCTGAAAAAACAGAAAGATTTTGATAGCTGGAAAAATGTTGACAGAGAAGCTAGAGATAGGAGGAAAGAAAGAGACACTGATGTGGAAGGAGATAGACCTGAAAAGCGCAGCAGATTGTATGACAAAGAATTGGATGATGTATGTGCAGATGGTGAAGGGGCCACAGAAAGGGAAAGGGAAGTCTTTAACTATGGAGTTCAGCAACGTAAGAGGATGCTTCGACCTAGGGGCAGCCCTCAAGTGGCAAATCGTGAGCCCCGTTTTAGGTCTCGTACACAGGAAAATGAAGGGTATGTCTTACTTTCTTGATTGTTGATTTTACTTGGAAGCATTTTTACTTGGATGGTTATTTTTATTACTTATGGCATATCACCTGGAACTATGCTTTAAAATATGTGGTGTGCCAAATGCCAATTTTTCAGTATCAGGTTTCTTGATTATGCATGTTGCTACCATGCTAGTTAGTGAGATGATATTACATTTAATGATCCAACCATTTAATGTTGGTGAAATCTTCCAGAAAAAGTTGTCTTTTTTTTAGTTACTAAATTTTTGCAGGATTGAGACTGCCATTCCAAAAGATTTAACCATGTGATGATCTTCAATTTGCTGATTTTCCCCTCTTCTAAATCTATCCAGATGCCTTTGCCTCCTTGGACTTATGAAGTAGTGATAGGAAAATCATTAATGGTTCAAAAGCTGTTAATAATGGTACATCAGAGTCTTACTTAGAACATCGTGTGAGATGTGATGGAAGATTGAAGTTATAAAGAATTGTAGAAGTCATGTAATAGGTGATAATTGGCTCTTAAAATGAGAAGAAAATACATGAGTTGATGAGGCATGTCGAATTGCTGTTCCAATTGCCAATAGAGCCTTCTTTCTTAGGCTCAATACATATGGAAATGCAGCATGGACTCATAAGTAAAGTGCTTAACTATGCTGGGCAACTCAACTAACATACCAAAATTCCTTTACTTGTTCTTCAAGTCATGTGCTTATTTTTATGGAACACTGTTTGCAATCAATCCCAGTTAGTCATTCATTTCTTTTCTCAATTAATTCCATTTAAAATTCATTTATAAATGAATTTTTTATCTTTGAAAAGGTGGAAAATACAAGGGCATCTTCTTCCTATAAAGTTTTGTTGCTTTATTTTTGTGGATTGGTTTGAAGTATCTTCTATTTTTATGGAATTTGGTTTCAGTTATGTAGTTTATGGAATTAAAATGGTAGAGTTCAAATGTATAAATTTAATGGTTCCACACATAAAACTATGGTATTGCAAATACCTTCCACAAAATCATGTGGGATTTATATGTTCCAAAAGTACAACTCATGATCTTATGCTGGTTCACCAATATGCAGTGAATATATATATTATGGATAATGATTAAAAAACAAGAATCAATTTAGGTTTCTTTAGATTTTAGGGCAAGTGGTTGGTGTACAGTGTGAATCTTACAAGAGACAGCTAAAAAGAACTAAAACACTTTAAAGATGCAGTTTTTGGGGTATTTCAACTGATAAATCATAGTGATTTCGGAAGACTTCAAAAATCCTTTTTTTAACTCCAACTTTTTAGGTCAGGATGTGTATAACAATACTGTTATTCAGCTTTAGTTGGGCACACGACATCACAAATTTTTTTATCTTACTAAAAATGGCATGTAGAACCTGGAATCCTTTTTTAGACATCAAGTGTTGGACCATTAGTTTAGAGATTTGACATAACTTACAATGGGTAAATTGAAAAAGAATAAGCCAATAAGAAATAGAGAACGGAAGAGTAGTGATCATGGATAAAAAGTGATGAGTGGGAAGAGAAAGAGATGTAAAAGTTCTTCATCATAATTCGAATGATACATTGATTTTTCAGAATCTGACTAGTTTGCATCAAGGCTTAATTGATTCGGGCATGTTGATTTTTCTTGGGAAAATTATGCAACTTTTTAGGTTAGGCTAGTAGCATTAGACTGGCAAACATTAGCATCTGTTCCCATTAAATGAAGGATAATTTCAGTTCTTATGATTTCCCTTTGCCGGCATGTTGGTTTATGAGATGCTAGTCTTTATAATTTTTTGATGGATTTGTGCCAGAATGATAAGTCTACCAAAGAGCTTCTGACTTTCCATTTTGATCTCTTTGAATCAATTGTTTAGTCCATAGCTTATATGATCGGTCTAATGTTAGTTGATAGTAATGTTCTGGGAACATTATGGTGCAGGTATGGAACAGATATGAACATGATGAGAATTTCTCTTTCCAATTCTTTTTAAAACATTCTTTTTGAACAATTTTTTTTCAAAATGATCTATATAACTCTTTCCAATTGCAAAATAATTGCAAGATTCAATTTCCTTTAGAAGTTTCCTGTCATTTCCTGTAACAAAAATTATGTAATATAAGATCGTATGAAATGTTGTGTTTGATGTTTACATTTGGATAATACACGTGTGAAAGTAAGGTGAGTGATGACAAAACAACTTAACAAACTACTGTTTGTTATAATGATTCTTTACTGTATGCTTTAATTGAATTGGTTTAGTCAAGTGTATTGAGCATCCTCTTTAAGATTTTGCTTTAAAATTTGCAGGTTTTCTTTAAATTAGATTTTGAAAGTGTATTTTGTTATTGTTGATTTGGTGTAGTATAGACATTGATGTCTTGGACGAACTTTGAAGCATGATGGAACTCTCTCTCTCTTTCTCTCTTTCTCTCTTTCCCCCTCCCCCTAAACTGGTTAAATGTATTCTAATTCTTTTCAACTTTTTATTGCAGATCTCAAGGTGAGCTGTTGTATTTCATTTCATTGGGCCAGACTTTTCAACTTTGCATGCTATGCTGAATAGGAGCTTGTGATTTGATGCCCCAGTACTGTTTTCAAAATAAATTGCTTCTTTTTACAGCTCCAACTTACCTGTTGTGCAACTTATCTTCTTTACAATTGTCCATATATAGTATGCTTTCTGATATTTCTGTTAGAATTAGTTTGGATATATGCTAGAATCAAAGTAATTTTTCAGCAAGGTTTTGGGGCCATTTGCAATTAGGAGGTAGACATTTTGATCCATTGTTTAATTTGTCTTCTTGCCTAATTTCTTGAATATGCTGAATTTAAGTGTTACCTTCTTTGCAGAGTAGTGTGAGTTTGTGCGACTTGTTCTTGTATGATTTTCCTGAGTTTGACAATTTTCTACTTTGTTTTAGAAGACCTTATTCTGAAATCATTAAAATGGCTTAGAAGTGTACATGCAGCAACCTTATTCTTATTAAAAAAATTCCTTGTTTGCTAGTTCTTGGATGCCTTGTGTTGGAACACATGTTATTTGCTGTTATATACTAATTCTTTGTGTGGTAAGTAATTAAAAACTGATCATTTGGCACTTGGTGATGGATAGGGGAAAAAGGAAAAATTTTGATGACGTCAGAGTTCTATTAGTTGTTTAGTTTCCTTTGCATGTTAAATTCTAAAGCTGTTGTTGCTTCAGGAAAATCAGAGGTATCCTCTGTTGTTTATAAAGTTGGTGAATGCATGCAAGACTTGATAAAGTTGTGGAAAGAGCATGAGTCATCTCAGACCGAAAAAAATGGTGAAAGCACTCATGATGGTCCCACTCTTGAAATTAGGATACCAGCAGAGCATGTTACTGCTACAAATCGGCAAGTAAGAGCCTGCCACTTCATGTGTATATTGTGTTCTTGAAGCTTTTATGATGATTATTTTAGGTGCATGCCTTTTTTTATGTCCTTAAAAAATGACAATGATCCTTAAGTACAAGTATCGTAATGATAAATCCAAAAAGATAGAGACAACAACAAAACCTTAGTCTCAAACAAGTTGGGGTCGGCTGTATGAATCCTCTAACAAATAAGCTCCCAGATAATAACCCAATCACACGCCTTAGACTCCTTCCATTACTCGAATTTTACGCCTCTATTCAAGTCTATTACTAACTAAATCCGCATCAATATTTAAGGCTCGTAAGTCTCTGTCTATTACTACCTTCCAAACTGTCCTAGGTCTACTTCGACCTTTCTTAGCCCCATCAACCATCAGGTTCTCCCCCTTGCGGAACGCCGCATTGGGAGGTCTCCGTAAAACATGCCCAAACCATCTAAGTCTTCATTCTCTCACCTTATCACCAACCTCCGCTACCTGTAGTTTCTGCCGAATATGCTCATTCTTAATTTTATCCAATCTAGTATGGCCACACATCCATCTTAACATTCTCATTTCTTCCACTCTCATCTTATGAATAACAGTCCTATAGAATTTACCTTTCACCTTCAATGGTATTTTCTTGTCGCATAAGACTCCTGATGCTCCCTTCCACTTCATCCACCCTACTTGTATTCTGTGGTCCACATCTTCGTCTATACGACCTTCATTTTGAAACACAGACCCCAAATATTTAATGGTTTAGACAAAAAAATGTTAAATTAAGCATAGCGACTCAAAATTACTTAACTCTAGTAATTTGAACTGTAATCTCTCTCGATTACATCATTCTGTTCAATAAATAAGTGCTTCATTATCACCATAATTAGGGAATTACGAGATAAAGTTGATTCATTCACCAAACATATGGCAAGCAAACATAAGAAATGTATCATTTTCAAATCTCAAAGGAGAACAAAAGCCTTTCAATCAGTCCTTCAATAATCTATGTAAAAGAATCTATAACCAAAAGAAGAAAAATAAATATGCTGAAAGCAATGCCATGAAATCCCTATGATGAAAATCTATTAAATATGTTGGTTTTACTTTTTTTTCTTTTTTAACGAAACATGCACTGAATTTCAAAGGATTTTTTTTATGAACCTTAGCAATAAAAAGAAATGAAACATAAAAAATGTAAAAAAAATAGTGTTTCTTCCTTGGTTTAACCACCTTCCTATGTTCACAACGCACTCTCACCTATCTTAATCCATGCAAGAGAAAAAGAAAAAACCAACAAAAGCATGCAACGATTTTTTTTAAAATTCAATTTGACAATCAGATATTGAGATTAAACAACTCAATTGCCTGTATTTTTCAATAATAAGCACTAATATGTATGTGCAAGTAATTAAAAGAATGAAAGTCTGAAAGTGTCCTCAAAGAAACAAACAAAGAGCCCTAAAAGGCCCTCAAGCCAGCCCAACACAAAATAAAATTATGTCTTCACATTACAGCTATATAATTTCTTTTTAGAATTCTCTACTCACGTGGATAAAAAGATGCATAACCCAGTAATGAATACACACGAAATATAGAGTTTCTCTCTCAATTATTCCATACATATTTTCTGCATGGTATCAGAGAAGTGCCTGTATCCCTTACAAATTGCTATCAAAATGGCAGATGAGCAATTATTCAATGACGCAATATCACTACACATTTCAAATCACTCTAGAATGGTCTTGGTCACAGCAACCATGGATGGAAGCAATTACTTACTATGGAGCATATCCATAATAATTGCATTGAGAGCAAAAAATAAATTAGGTTTCATGGATAGGAAGATTGAAATACCAGACCCAAAATCTGAATATTTCCAGAAATGGCAAAGAGCTGATAGCTAATATCTTGGATCTTAAACTCCTTGTCAAAAGAGCTTGCTGGTGCTTTTATTTACTCTACATCTGCAAAAAAAAAATAAAAATTTGTGGGAATAAATTAAGGGAAGGTTTGGGCAAAGTAATGGAACATTAATTTATCAAATAAAAAAAAAAAGAAATTAGCTCATTCACACAAGCTGAGATGTTAGTTACAATATACTTCACCAAATTAAAAAAAA
>CAOGCB010354146.1:0-13456 GCA_948266635.1 Cnidoscolus chayamansa | reverse complement strand
CTTCATTGATCCAAAAGGTGTATCCGCAGTAATATGTCCTTTAATACCGTAACTAAGGCTTTGTCCTTTAATCACATCCCAAACTGCAGAACCCAAGTCCTTGGGCTTGAAGGTGATGGGGATTTCAATATATGTAGTTCCCTTTTCGCCCACTGGGGTAGATTTCTCTAGCACAGCACTCCCAATGCTCACATCTGATATAGAAATATCATACTCTAATGCTTTGAGGCCCATTTGAAATTCATTCTTGTTTTCTAACTGCATGTGAAACACACCAACAGTTTCGTCAAGAGAAAACTTCTCCAACTCTACTTTCTCCAGATGAACATCAGGCATGTGAGGTATTGGAATACTGACATCTTTCGACATGGGCACAGTTATTACTCCAATGATCGGAACATTTACATTGATATCAATCTTAATCGTAAAAGTATTGACACTTCCAGGCCTAATATCAATACCCAAGTTTTTTATATCTTCAAACGCAAACTCAACTTCAAATGTGACAGTCTTCTGGCTATGTGCGCGAATAGTTCCAGCATCTGTTATTGACCCTGAAATAACCTTCTTTCCATCATTCTCAAATGAGTAGTTAATATCAGCTAGTGGGATAGGAAGAGGGGCTCTGTTCTTGATACGCAAATCCACAGAAAGACCTATTTTACGTAGACTGATTGAAGGCATATGAATCCCTGAAACATACGCAACTGGCATCCAATACTTCACGAATTTCTTAACTATGCTCAAAACGCAAGACAGCAACTTCTTTAGCACCTTCATAATTCCAGAGAATAGTCCACCATGGCCACCGCTACCAACAGCGACTTCAGAAGATTCCATACCTTATAGCAATAGATTCAACATATTAGAAAAAAAAAAATCAAAATATGATCGCAATTAGAATTCCAAAATGAAGAACAAGCCCATGACTATCTGAGGGAAAACAAACTCTTCCCCTGTCAAAATTCTTAATCACTGAAAAGGAAAACGCAGAGCTAACAGTAGATATGTAGCGGAAAAACAATAGCATCGAATCAGGAGAAATCAAGCAAACAAATCAGACCCAAATTGCGACTGACGGATCCAACTTCAAAATAAAGCGTTAAGATTCACACTCGATATGGAAATACAGTTCTAATGAGCATCGATATCTCATCAAAGCAGGAATTACTAAATCAAATCATACACAAGAACAAGAAATTAAAACTCATAGTAAGCATCGTTCAAAGTGCGCGCACAGAATTAATCAACAAAAAAAAAAGGGGGGGGGGGGGGGGAAGAAGCAAGAAATTAAACAGATATCAGACTGAAGAAAGAAAACGAAAGAAATCAACATAGATTTAGTAATGGAAATCTGATTACAGTATACCTAAAAAGCTTGAACGATAGAAGTAGATGAGCACAGAAAAAGCTACGAAATGGCGGGATTTTATAATCAGCAATTAATTATTTCAAATAATTGTTGAATCATAATAAATTATCAAAGCTATTTTTTGAGAAAAAATTATTTTCCTCATTTTTTTAGCTTTGAGTGCTAAAAAACATTAACATTAGTCTAAGAAAAATATCATCTAATCAATTAAAATAAATTATTAATATTTTTTTTATTTTTAATATTATAATTAAATAATAAAAAATATAATTTTTAAATGAAAAATATTTTTACAGATACAAATTATTTTTCAAAATAAATAAAGCCTAAATAATGATATTTACATAACGAAAATTAATTACTCTTTTTAAATACATATTATTTAGTAATAAATGTCTTATTTAAAATTAGTTTTTTTTATAATTTTTTATATATAATTACTATTATAAATATTTTTATAGAAATCCGTAATTTCAAATAATGACATAATTTATTTATATAGCCCGTTAATTATATGTATTAATCTCATTTTAATATATATTATAGTGTTAATGGTTGAGACCCTATGAATAGAGGTTCCATGCAAAGGTTGGAGTACCTGATTGAAGAAAAAGTATTATCTCAATTTCCATCTTTTTCTTATTCTTGTTATATTACATATTTTTTGTTCATCATATTTTTAAAACATGTTTTCAAGTCCAATTTTCTTTCAAGCCTAATCTTGTTATTTCGTTTAAGGTAAGTTTATTTTTATTTTATATATTTTTACTATATTACATATACATGTATATATTATATTTAATCGTTATATATATCTCTTATAAAAATTGTAATGACAATTCTTATTTATTTATCATGATATCAATATTTTTAGAAAAATGCTTAATAATAAGCAAAATTGATAACAAATCAAGATATAGATACTAATTCTTAGATTTTATTTTGTTATTGATAAAGTTAATATCCTATATTTTTCATTGTTTGTTAATAATATATTATATTATATTTAGAATTCATGATATTATATTATATTTTACTTTGTTTATTTAAATTTTATTCTAATTATTATTATTATTATTATTATTATTTATATTAGTTTTCATCATGTTAAATTTAACTAAATTTGAGTTTGTGGCCTTTAACATAACGAACAAAAATTATTTATCATGGGTGCTTGATGCTACAATTCAACTTAGCGCTAAAAATTTTGGAAATACAATCATAGCAGGACAAGAAACATTCATTCAAAACAAAGCAAATTCAATGATTTTTCTTTGTCATCATCTACATGAATGATGAAAAGCAGAATATTTGACAATAAAAAATTTACTTGAGTTGTGGAATAGTCTGAAAGAAATATATGACCACTGAAAAATGATAATATTATCAAAAGTTCATTATGATTAGATGCATCTACGTTTTCAAAATTTTAAATCGGTAGGTGAATACAATTATACAATATTCAAAATAAGTTTTTAATTAAAATTATGTGAAGAAAATATTATAGATGATGACTTATTAGAAAAAAAATATTTTTTAAATTTTCATGCTTCAAATGTGCTTTGTAGCAGCAATATTATGAAAAATATATTAAAAAGTATTCAGAATTGATCTCTTGTTTACTAGTAGCTTAACAAAATAATGAGTTACTAATGAAAAATCATGGATCTCGTCCCACTGGTACTGCTCTATTCCTTTTGAATGTAGTAATATATAGTAATGCACGTGGTCGAGGCCGTGGTCGTGGACGTGGTAGTGGGTGAGGACGTAATAATTACCGTTATTATGGTGATAATAATTCTCACCACCAGAAGTGGAATAATAATGAAGAAAAATAAAAAAATAAGGTGGTCAAAATAATCTTTGAAAAGTTACAAAAAAATTTATGTTACAGGTGTGACATGAAATGATACTAATCACATGCCTGTCATACATCTGAACATCTTTTTAAACTTTCAATCAAGAATAAAGAAAAAATATGAAGACAAATTTCACATATCTAAATGATGATATTGAGGCAAATTTTGAATCCATAGATGATAACCTTAATGGCCTTATAGACATAACACATCTGGATGTAGCAAATTTTTTTAAGAATCAATAAGCAAAAAAAAAAAAAGCTTAAAGTACTTGAATATTTTATTTTATTTTTTGTTACTTTGTTTTATTTTTCCTTATTTTAGTTTTTTTTTTTATTTTCAATATTTCTTCTTATGTATTTTTTTCTTTATTTTAATGAAGAATATAGATTCTTCACATTCCTTGGTTGGTCTCAATATCAATAATGAATATGTATGTCTTACAGATAGTGCTAAAACATATACTATACTAAGAGACAAAATTTTTTTTTTCTCATTTATCTACAAAAAAAGCCAATGTTATTAAAATATCGGTTAGCACAAAAATTTTCTTACCCAAAGTAACAAAACTTATCATAAATGAGGCATTATTGTGTACCGAGTCTCTAAGAAACTTATCAAGTTTTAAAGATACTCACTGCAATGGATATTATATTGAGACTGCAAATGTGAAAAATATTGAATATTTATATATTACATCTATTGTGTTGGATAAAAAATTCCATTTTTTCTTCTGGTTTGTACTATACAAATATTAATATAGTTGAAATATATGCTGCAGTAAATCAGAAGTTTACTGATTCAAATAATTTTATTGTTTGGCATGATCGTTTAGGCCATCTCGGATTAATTATGATGCGAAAAATTATTAAAAATTCATACGAACATCCTTTGAAGAACCAGAAGATTCTTCAATTTAGGATTTTTCATGTGCTGCTTATTCTCAAGGTAAATTGATCATTAAGCCATCACTAGCTAAAGTAGGGTACGAATCTCCTACATTTTTAGAACGTATACAAGGTGATATATGTGAGCTCATTCATCCACCATGTGGACTATTTAAATATTATATGATTTTAATAGATATATATTCAAGGTGGTCACATGTGTGTTTATTATCAACTCATAATCTGAAGTTTGTGAAATTACTTGCCCAGATAACTCGATCAAGAGCATAGTTTCCCGATTGCACAATCAAAAAATTCGTCTTGATAGTGTAGTAAATTCATGTCTTAGGCTTTCAATGATTATTATATGTTAATTGGAATAATTGTTGAAAGGTTAATTGCACATGTTCATACATAAAATGGTTTAGCATAATCATTTATTAAACGCCTCCAGTTAATTGCTAGACCATTATTCATGAGAACAAAACTTCCCAGTTCCATGTGGGGATATGCTATTTTACATGCAGCATCACTTATTCATATTAGGCCAATAAGTTATCATAAGTTCTCTCCATTATAATTGTCATTTGGTCATGAACCAAATATTTCCGATCTTAGAATTTTTGGATATGTAGTATATGTTTCAATTGCTCTACCAAAACGCACAAAGATGGGTCCTCAAAAAAGATTAAAAATTTATATTAGGTATGAATCTCCATCTATAATTAAATATCTTAAACCATTGACTGGAGATCTATTTACAACACAATTTGTTGATTGTCATTTTGATGAAATAATTTTTCCAACATTAGGGAGAGAGAATAAAAAGCTGAAAAAGGAAATTGCATGAAATGAATTATCATTATCTCATCTAGATCCTTCTAGTGTAAACTAGAAGTTCAAAAGATAATTCATTTGCAAAATATTGCAAATCAACTGCCAGATGCATTTACTGACGCAAAAAGAGTCACTAAATCGCATGTACCAATTGAAAATGCTCCAATTCGAATTGATGTTCCTATAAGACAACTTGATAGTGTAAATAATAGTAAACCACGCCTGAAGCGAGGTAGACTGATTGTTTCAAAAGATAAAAAAAAATCCTAAAAAAAGGCAAGGAGCAAATAATATGATGGTCATATTATTGAGGCAGGTATTCATAAAGATATTGACGATATAACTACTCGTAATACCCTAGAAGAGGTTCATGTACTTGAAAATATTTGAAATAAAGAGATCTTGATTAGTTATGTCTCTGTTGGTAAAAAAATGAAAACTAAAAGATATTGTTGTCGATAATATTTTTGCTTATAATATTACTATTGATATCATAGGAACAAAATGAGGATCTTAAACCTAGATCAGTTGAAGAATGTAGACACAGAGATGATTGACCAAAATGGAAAGATGCAATTCAAGTAGAATTAAATTCACTTCAAAACGTGAGGTTTTTGGACCTGTAGTGCAAACGCCTAAAGGTGTAAAGTCAATATAGTATAAATGGGTATTTGTACGAAAAAGAAATAAGAAAAATTAAGTCATAAGATGTAAAACACGAGTTGTAGCAAAAGGTTTTTCTCAAAGAGCTGGAATTGATTATGAAGAGACATATTCTCCTGTGGTAGATGCAATTACATTTAGATATCTTATAAATCTAGCAATATATAAAAAGCTTGAAATGCGTTTAATGGATGTTGTTACAACTTATTTATGTGATTCATTTGATAGCGAAATCTATATGAAAATCCTAAAAAGATTTAAAATTTCTGAAGCATGTAAATTTTCTCAAAAAACATTATTCAATACAATTACAAAAATCTTTACATCGATTAAAACAATATGGACATATGTGGTATAAACGTCTTAATGAATATTTATTAAAGGACGACTATAAAAATGATCCAATTTATCCATGTATTTTTGTAAAAAGATCTAGATCAAAATTTATTATAATTGTTGTGTATATTGATGGTTAAATATTATTGAAACTCCTAAAGAGTTTCAAAAGGTAACAAATTGTTTGAAAAAAGAATTTGAAATGAAAGATCTTGAAAAAACAAGGTTTTGTCTCGACTTACAGATAGAATATTTAAAAGCTGAAAATTTCCTCCATCAATCAGCTTATACACAAAAGAAGTTGAAGCAATTTTATATGGACAAAGCACATCTATTAAGTACCCCGATGTTGTAAGATTGCTAGATGATAAAGATCCTTTCATCCTCAAGAAAATGATGAAGAACTTCTTAGTCCTAAAGTACCATATCTTAGTGCTATAGAAGTATTGATGTATCTTGCTAATAATACACGTCTAGATATATCATTTGTTGTCAGTTTATTAGCAAGATTTACTTCTTCTCTAACAAGATATTGGAATGGAGTTAAACATATATTTTATTATCTCCGAGCAACAATTGATATGAGGTTATTTTATTCAAATAAATTCAAATCACAATTAATTGGTTATGCAGATGTATGATATTTATTTGATTCATATAAAGCTCGTTCTTAAACGGATTATTTGTTCACATCAAACTTATTATTTATTCACATATAGAGGCACAATTATATCATGGTGTTTTATGAAACAAACTCTAGCGACTACATCTTCAAATCATGCAAAAATAATTGCAATACACGAGGCGAGTTGAGAGTGTGTTTAACTAAGATTAGTAACTCAACATATTCATAATATATGTGGTTTGGCTGTAAAAAAGAAGGTTCCAACAATATTGTATGAAGATAATGCAGTATGCATACCTCAATTAAAAAAAGGATACATCAAAGGAGATATAACGAAACATATTTCACCGAATTTTTTTTACTCATGATCTTCAGAAGAACGGTGATATAGATATTCAACAAATTCGTTCAAGTGACAATTTAGCAATGTATTCACTAAGATATTGCCAACTAAAACTTTTGAGAAATTAATATACAAAATTGTGATGCATTGATTCAGAGATATTAAGTGATGTTGGTATAAGGGGAGTAAGATACATGTTGTACTCTTTTTTCCTTAATCAAAGTTTTTCCCATTGGGTTTTTTTGATAAGGTATTTAATGAGACAACTTGAATATATTATATAATATTATGTACTATGCATTACTTTATTGATTTTTTTTTTATCTCACATGGTTTTTCCAGTGAGATTTTAGCGAGACATAATATTTATGGATCTCTAAGGGAGAATGTTATAAATATTTTTATAGAGGTCTATAACCTCCAAGTGATGATATAATTTGTTTATATAACCCCAATTATGTGATTAATTATATGATTAAACTATTAGGTGATTAAACTACTTGCTAAATGTGAATTTAGACAAGTTGATTTAAAATATCGAATTAAATTTTAGTAGAATTTTATAATTTTTTTTTATATATATACATAGTGTTTAAGACTAATAAATTAAATATGTACCTAAGTTTGAAAATATAAAAAAAAAATTGAAGTAAGAGTAAAACACTTTAAAATAAAATAATTCCATAAGTATATTTTATTCAATAGGTTGATATGAGAAAATATAATCACAATTATCTTATAGATAAGATACTTTATAGAGTTTCTTGTTAGACACAAAACTATAATTCCAAAGTTGAGAAGTTAGAATTAAAAAAAAATAAAACATTAATTTGCTGAAAAATGTTACATTATTAAAAATTAATTTAATTATTTGAAACTTTTTTTATTATCATAAATTAATTCCTTAGTTTAAAACATTATAAATAAGTGTATGGTAGAATTAAAAATATTTTAATTTCATTAAATTTTGTTATTGCAATATTTTTAGTATTTTTAATAACATTTTATTAAAATACATTTAAAATAAATATGGTAGAATTTCAAAAAAAAATGTGCTATTACTTGCTCACTACAATATTTGTCAAGATTAAGAAAATAAGAAAAAATTAAAAGAGAAAAATAAAAAATAAAAATAGAATTAGTAATATTTTTATAGTCTCTTATTAATTAAAAAGAAAAAAAAAAGAAAAAGTATGAAAATATGAATATTGATTTTTTTTTACAGATTTATAATAAAATATTATATTATAAATTTTAAATTATTACTTTGAGTATTAATAAATAGAGCATTTTTTTTTGTTTTCATATATGCTTTTTCATATTTTATACTTAATTTAAAAAAAATACTTTAAATTGAATATAAAAGTCAAATGTTTTCTGAATTTAATATTTATATTTTAAAATTTAAAACAACTTAATAGTATATTATAATGTAATTCTTATTTTAAAAACGTGTCTTTAAAATAAATATTTTAATTTTAATTTTTTATTATTTAAATTATTTTCTCCTCATTTTAACTTTTTTTATATAAATATCAAAGGTTAATACAAATTTAAAATATCAATGAAACAAGTTTTATATGTTAATTAATTACAATAAATTTTTTTATTTTATTTAACAATAATAATATTAAATATAATAAAATAAAATAAAAATAATATCCACATTCTTTGCAATAAATATTTATTTATATAATAAATATACAAAGTATTTCTAATTATATTTGTTTATCTTTTAGTGAATTATATGTAATATATAATTGTATATTATATACAATTAAGATAATCACTATAACAAAAATATTTCATTTTTCATTTCATTTATACATATTTTAACATTTTATGTAAATATCTTACTAAAATTAAGACTTATAAAACATTAAATTAAATATTTAAATTTCTAATATTCATAACATAATAAATATTAATCCTAAACGTATAATATGCTTGGACATATATAATCATAAAGTAATTTATGAGGTCTAACATAAATTAAATATACACTATATGTCTTTATTACATTAACCTTAAAGTTTACATCCTAAGGGAAAACTACATGACATCCAAACGAGACACATCCATTCTACTTAGATGCCTCTACATTTCCTACACAACCTATGAAAAATGGTGTGAGGATAGGGAATGGGTGATAGATATAAAAAGGAAAAACTATTTGAATAGCCTAGTGAGTAGATATAAAAAATATACATAAAATATTGTTTTTGTACTTGTAAATGCATCACTTTTAAACAATTCATATAAGATAATATTGTCATAAAAAATCCTTGAGTAGTTCTAATTTGTAAGAAATCTTCTTAGAACTACTCGAATACTTTATGGGCTATCTATTTCCCGTAGGTATTCAATATATACATCCCAATAGCTTCTTTCGACAAATTATGGACTTAACATAAACAATATACATAGCATTTTAATCTCAAAAAAAATCTAAGATCTTAACATATTATTTTCGAGGGACATAACATTAATATGTGAGATTTCTGTATTATCCAATATTATCGTTCATAGATCATAAATAATAAAATGCAACCTATATCATTCATCTAATATACAACCTAGGCATTAAGATGCATGGACATGCTAAAAATATTTATTTAATTATTTTGTATTATAAAAGGGTTATATCTACTTACTTGGAATGTGCGTAAAGACGAATGTCTTTCCTTAACCTTCATCTATGCCACTAAGGCACCATTCCCTGCTATCTCCAATTGAAGCCCTTCCTTCATCAGTTTGTAAAACTCTTTGACAATTGGCCGTCGTATTGCAATAATGTGAGATAGGCTACTCCATGATTTTTGACTAAGAGCATCAACAACTACGTTCACCTTACCTAGATGGTATTGTATTCTGTAGTCATAATCACTAAGCACCTTAAAACCATCTTCTTTGTCTCAAATTCAGCTCCTTTTGAGTCAGAATATACTAGACTCTCTTGTAATATGTGAAGATTTCACATTTAAACCCATACAAATAGTTTCTCCACATCTTCAAATCAAATACCATCACAACCATATCCAAATCGTGAGTTGAGTAGTTCTTTTCATCCTTCTTCAACTGTCTCAACACATATGATATGACTCTATCATTCTGTAATAGAACAAACCCCAAAACCACTCTGGATGTATTACAGTACCTAGTGAAGTCTTCCCCTGTATTTGGCAAGGCTACCACCAGTACCATGGTCAACCTCTTTTTTAGCTCTTGAAAACTCTCTTCTCATGCATCAAACCAAATAAACTTCTGTTTCTTTCGTGTTAACCATGTCATTGGAGCGACAATCATGGAGAAATCCTACACGAATCTCCTATCGTAGCTTGCCAAACCCAATAAACTTATGACCTTCATAACTATGGCGGGAGTCGATTAGTCTGCTATTGCATATACCTTCTTAGGGTCAACCTCAATGCCATGTTCTAAAACCACGTGGCCTAAGAAAGAGATGCTCCTCAACCAAAATTTGCACTTCGAGAACTTTGTGTACAACTAATGCTCTTTAAGTGTATGTAGAACCACCCTTAGGAGTTGGGCATGCTCTTCTAGGTTTTTGGAATACATGAGGACATAGTCGATGAAGACTATGACAAAGTGATCTAGAAATGGTTGAAAAGCCCTATTCATGAGATCCATGAATTCTGTAGGGGCGTTTGTTAACCCAAACAACATTACAAGGAACTCATAATTCACATACCTTGTTTTGAATGCAGTCTTAGGTACATCATCCTCTTTGATCCCCAACTGATGATAATTTGATCTCAAGTCTATCTTAGAAAAGCAACTACGTCTTGCCCATTGGTTAACAAGTAAGTGGTACTTGTTTCTTACTGTCACTTTATTTAGCTATCTATAATTCATACATTATCTCTTTGTAGTTTAACTAGAATATTTTGCGTTACCATTAAAGATAATTATCATACTCAAGTTTGAATGGTTTAATCTAACTCCAAATATAATCACTATCTTAGTGGACATTAATTATTGACAAAATTTAAATAAATATGAATAATTCATACTTACTTCACAAGCTGAACAAGTGATTTAATCCCTTATTCTAGCTTTAGACAAGACAACTCAGAATGTTATGTAATGTGTAAAATGAAGCCTAGGTAGTAATCATCATGCCACAGGCAATTGAAACAATCCAAATGCTAGAACAAGCATTCTAAGAAGAGGAAGCAGAAGTTAGTGACCAGATCATAACTCCAATTGTCATACTTTTAAAAATTTGTTTAATTTTAAATTATTTATGTTTTTTCTTTTAATGCTACGAGAAATTCAATAGTAATTATTTGATATATATTACCTTAGTTTAAAATTTCCTTTTAACATAAAGATGTTAATATTTAAATCTCATTTAACATAATATAATTAATAATTATTGTGAGTTTTTCATAATAAATATGTTATAAATATATAAGTCATGATGTTGTCATTTTAATTGCACACTGTGTTGATGAAAATTTGGGAAACATGTTATTTTAAGGGATATATATATATATATTTAAAATAAGAAATGTCTTGTGAAATAACTCTTTTTAACATGTCAGTTGATTTACAAACATGGTTAGAAATAGATATATTATAAGTGATTCCCATAACTTGAATGTAGGAGCACATTCTACATCTAAAGAAGAAGAGCATGCAACATCAGAAACCACATCCATCGATGCAGTCTGATGCTGAAGTGATTGAGGAGTGGGATTCACTTACCAACTCATATGGTAAACTTACTTCCTACTCCATTAAACATTTATGGAGATAACAAGTTGAGCTATTTTATGAAAATCGATAAGTTAAATAATTATATTTTTACACTTTTTCATCATTGTAAAAGTAATAGATATATAACATATACTGCTAATATGTTTTCTTGTATGTGTTAAGATTATCTGATGGATCTAAATGTCCTTGAGTGATCAATAATACCTTCAAATATATCAAATAAATTTCAAAGATGTAAATTTTTGCAAAAAATTGTATGCATTTTATATAAAATTAATATAATATTGAAATATATTTTATAGTAAGTTTGTTAACAGCAAAAGATAGACAAATTTAGAATTTACCCATTCAGTTTTATTACTAAAAATAAATTAGTTTTTTTTTTTGTTATACACTTAGATTCTCTTTCATTCATTTTTCTATTAGTTTTTAAAATTAAGTTACTATTTAATCATTAAATATTATAATTATTTACAATTTTATCCATCAATTTTTCAAATAATTATAATTTCATCAATAAATATGAGGGATTAAATTATAACTAATTATAAAATTAAAGGATAAAACTGTAAATAATTATAATATTTAAGAATTTAATAATAATTTAATTTTTTAAAATGGTCGACAAGGTGGATGAAATGATCTAAGTGTGTAACATAAGTAAATATTAAAGGATTAAATAGTCTACTTTATAAAATAGAAAGACTAAAATATTAATAATAATAAAATTGAAGTACTAAATAATAAATTTTCTTAAAAGATTTTAATAAAATGAAAAATTATTTAATAATTTATATAATCAAATACTTTTCCCATAAATTATTTAACAAAGCTTATCTCAATAATTTAATAATTATATTTTCTCTTTTGATTTAAATATATTAATTAATTTAATAATAAGAAATTAATATTAGAAAGAGAAAGAAGAAGATAATAGTGATTTTCTGTCAAATAAAAATTGAAAAAAAAAATAAAATTATCTCTAAAATTAAAGAAAAGATAATATATATCCAATAATTATAATATCATCAAAATGTCATTTATTAAATTATGAATAATGATTTGAAAGGTGCATGTTTAATATTTTCCCCACTTAAACACCTCCCTCCTTTTTATTAAAAATGTGTTCCTCATTTTCTTTTTCAATAACACAATTGCAATAAATCATGTCTTTTGAGGAAATTGTTATTATGATTATAATCATAAAATTAAAAAATCAAATCAAATCAATTGATTTTTTTCGGTTCATTCGGTTTTTAATTTAATTTTTCATAATTTCAGTTTTTGGGTTCGATTCTATTTTTTAAAATAAAAAAAAAATAATCGAACTAACTGATTTATTGAACAAACTTTGTTCACATTTTTCAACTCAAATATTTTTTTACATAATTCAATTTAGTTTGATTTTAAAAAAATTACTTTTTGATTTTTCAATTTATTTTTATTTTTATTTTCAATCCAACCTCACTTATAAATATTCTTATTTGATTATTATTACTACAATAATGGAATTTATTTTATCATATTTTTATTAAAAAAAATCAAAAGGGTATCATCATTTTCTAAGAAGACATTAAACAACAAAACCCTAAAAAAATGTCCTTCCTTAATTGGAGTATCATCATTTTCATACCTCAAACTAGATGGGTTTCCATGAATAATTTAATTATTATCAACTTCAAAACAACATTCAAATCAAAGTCATGTTTTTCCACTTTG
This sequence comes from Cnidoscolus chayamansa, assembly GCA_948266635.1. Lineage (NCBI taxonomy): Eukaryota > Viridiplantae > Streptophyta > Magnoliopsida > Malpighiales > Euphorbiaceae > Cnidoscolus > Cnidoscolus chayamansa. Next base: position 72 of record CAOGCB010354146.1, on the reverse strand, counting down.
CCATTTTTATCATTTTCTATATGTTCACTCATTTATGAAGCCCTAAGAAAATATATAATAAATATAAAAAAA
>CAOGCB010354023.1:0-12022 GCA_948266635.1 Cnidoscolus chayamansa | reverse complement strand
TACCTTTTGCAAGTTGTCAACATAAGATTCTCCTGCTCCACAATTCCAAGAAGCAACCTCTTCCTCTTCAGCTACTTAGCCGTTCTTGAATCTATCCCCTTTACACCGCTCATCAAATTGTCATCTCCATGCAGCCAAATTCTTCGTTTATATCAAATATCTCTTTACATATCCATATCTATAAAATACAATAAATCTTTTTAAAATTTATTGCTAATAATATTTACTTAAAAAGATCGAATCTGACTTCTCCATAATTATTAGATGCACAATGAACCTTATGCTGCATTATATTTGAAGTATATATGTGGATGACTCCTTTTTTTCATGTTTCACGGACATAAAAATATTTTCAATGATGCGTATATATGTGCATACATGTATTTGTGTTGATACATACACCCTTATATGCTGCATATGCTTGATTCTTAGTAGGAATAATATGATCTCCAAAAAGATTATATAACTAAAGCCGGAGATAGTGCAGTAATTCAATTGGTCATTGATGGAGAGCTGTCTCTTCAAGCCTTCTCATAGATTAAACATAACAACTTGGGCACCTCCAATCTAATTGTGTATGGCTGTAAGTAGAAAATGCATCATTTCATTAAAAATGAACAAAACTAGCCTACTGAAAAGGAACGACAGTGCAATATAGACAAGGACTTCACAACTCCAGAAGGTAAGAAAGACAAGGTTATCTTCAAGCAACCATATCTCTACCAAAATCTTTCACCATCCTTTCAATCAAGAATTACACTTCATTTATTTCCGAAAATTTTCACATCATCATTCAATGCCTCAAGTTCCCATCTTTATACATACCTTAAAACGAAAGAAAAGACCATATTCATTAAGCCCAGTAGTGGTGGTCAATTAATGGTTACATCTCTCGTCCCTCCATACATGTCCCAAGGTATGAATGTATCCTAGCTATCTATATCACCCTACAATCTTTACACATTTGCAAAAGGATCAAGTTCCCATAAAGTTCCAAGAGTTTATGAGATTCAGCAGACTCTCTTAGAGTAGATATATGGGAGAAACCCTAACCCTAAGTACATACTCATGTCAGTGCACATGCATATTCAACCGAAGGCAAAAAAAAAAAAAAAAAAAAAGAGAGAGCGACAGAGAGAGAGAGAGAGGCAATTTGAAGGAATCCAGAAAAGAATGTAAAGAAATTGAGTAACTACTAAAGGGAAAAAAGATGATACAAAACTCAAGTATCTCCATCTGATAAGTAATTAATCTCTGGATACAAAGAATAACACAAAAGAACCATAAGAAAAGAAGGAAACTAGTCCCTGCATAACCTGCTGACTAATATCATCACCATCATTTTCCAAAGATAATTAAGGTTCTGTGTCATTGAAATTAATATTGTTGATCGATGAAGCCGGATTTTCTCCAGAGACAGAAGCCGATGAGTCAGTGATTACATAACAACATGCAAATCGTTCTATTCCTCTGTAGTATTCTCTCTCATCTGGGTAGGCACGATGTCCTGAAGAAGCCCATGGTCTCTAACCAAAGAAGCTGATGGAGGACCAAACCGTCTCTCTTGAAGAAAACTTGGAGAAAACGGAGGATCAAAACTACTACTACAAGTGCTAATGTTCAGAGAAGGTGATGAAATGTTCAGAGAAGGTGATGAGCTATACATATAGGCATGTTGCTGTTGCTGGTACTGAGTTTGTGGAAGAGCAAAAGAAGTTCCAGCACCGAAACCAACTGAATCTGGCAAAAGTCCGATACTTCCCCTAGGGGTTATGGGACTTGGATGAGTGTGTTGTCCTTCATAGGTTGTAACAACTATTGTGGGATCTTCAGACGATCTCTCTACTCTCTTCTTCACCCCGCATCCTACAGTAGTGCAACGATAATAGCTCCTGAAAAGTTATAAATTGATGAACTTTTTAACAGAAGATCATCAAAAAGCGTTGCATATTCCTGGAACTTGGCAATCTAAGTAATAGCACGATTTAATTATTTACGCATATATAGATATACATATTCATCTAAAAACAACACAAGGGACAAGATGGGGGATTTCCTTGATACCTTGGATAAGGACTGTTTTTCACTGCTTTCTGGCCGTACTTCCTCCATCTATACCCATCATCTAGGTGATCAACTTCGCTCTTTGTCATGAAAGCAAATCTTGGCTCTCTTTGTCTTTTCTGGTTCTTCTTTTTGGTTTTCAACCTAAACCCATAAACATGATACTTTGAGAACTCAAAAAAGAGAAAAAGAAAGCGAAACAAGAAAACCCCATAAAATTCATAATCAAATTTAGCTGCAGAAAACAGAATAAAACCCATATATCCGCAATAGACTTATCGCTTTCTGTTCCTAGTTTCTGGTATCAAAAAGAGTAGCTAGCTAACGGCACATACGAGAAAAAAAAAAAAAAAAAGAGCAAAAATCTATCAAGAAAAGGACAGTGATATCATCTTATTAAGCACTCACTGTTTCTTGTTCTTTCCTTGATCCTGCTCTTCTTCATCTGCGGCTTTAGCTTGTGCCTCATTTCCTGCTTCATTCGAGGATGAAGAGATGGAGGAGGAGTTAGGAGTGGCCGGAGTGTTCACGACCTCGGATGATTCGGGAACAGTAGATGGCGGTGAAGGTAATGGTTGGTGAGGAACAATTGGAGGCTGGAACCAATCGAATAAAGAAGAACCAAAATCATGGTTGGCATCAAGCAAGTCCATGAAGCCTAAAGAGGCTTTATCATCGATATAACATGGCATCATGTCAAAGATGCTTGCAGAAGTTAGAGTGGTGGATGATAAAGCAAAACTACTGGGCATCTCCTCTGCGACGAATGTGGAATTTGCCATGGAAATATCAGTCTTTATCATTTGCTCGTCTCTCTTCTCCATAGAAATTTGACACAATCTTTGTATTTATATCAAAAGAACATATTCTTCTTCTTCATTTGAGTATGGCACTTGTTCTCCCTTTCTCTTTCTTCGGCTTTTTCAAATTTAATTATTACCCACAAATAAATTAAAAAGACGGAAGAAGCAATGTAGACCCTTTTCGACCCAGTGTGAATGGCACTTTGGGTTGGGATTTTGGACAACAGCTTGGAGCAAGGAGGTTTCCCATTGGCTACTGACCGCCATCTGTCGGTTAACTATGGTACGGAGGGAGGCAGTCGGTTTTGGGCCGGTGTTTTGCATTAATTGCAGCTTTGCCCACATCTTTCTTACGCGGATATTTTGACTGCTTCCGCCGGTTGCGTGTAACGGGACACGTAGATCGGTGAAAAGGAAGTAAGTTTCTATAGATCGTGTACACATCACATGGGATCGCTGCCCCCCGCGTCCCTTCTTTTGAGTTCCTCTCCTCCTCCATAAACTTATTCGTAATTACCTTAATACCCCATTGTATTTTTTTTTTCTTTTATTATTAGATGAATATAATGTTTGGTAAGCAGATTTATATTAATATAAATAAATAAAAAAATAAAAAAACAAATTTATAGTAACTTTTAAGGAACATTCCACTATTACTATTACGTAGTCGTAATAATGCAGGCAACAGTGATATGATTAGAGAGTTTGGAGCGTGTGAAGGAAGTATTTGGCACGTATGGTCCAACATCTGACACGAAACGCATAATTATGCGTCAGTTTAAGTTATCTCTTCTTCCCCGACAAGCCAACACCTTCAATTGACCACTTACTACAGATTTTTGAAATATATAGGCTTAGTTTTTTATTAATTTAATTTATGTAATGGGGTTGGTTCCTTCCACCTCTTTAAACTTGTTTAATTTATCTTTTGACAAATAATCGTCATTGAAGTAGCTTTAACATGCTGACGAGAATAGGTTCAAAGGAGAAGAAAATATGAAGATTTTTTTTTTATTTGAATAAAAATAAAAGTAGCTTTTTGAATAGTAATGTATATTGTAAATATAATTGTCATTAAATTTCTCAGTGAGTAAAATTACAGATGAGTCCCAGTTGTTTTGAAACAGAGGGCAAGAAGGGTGAAAACGAGAATACACATATATATATATAAAGAGGCGTATGAGATGGAAGTGGGACATGCAAAAGGCAGGGAAGGCACGTGTACAGCTTCATCTATTTGATGTGGGTATTTTGGATGCTTTTCATTTTTTTATAATAATATGAATAAAATCAGGGGAGGGGGACTTTTGTTTCTTTCAAAGCACATGCACTTTTACGCGGTTTTACTCATATTCCCTTCTCTTCTCTTCGTTTTATTTAGGGTTTGCTTCCAAAACACGCCCCTCTCCCAACTACGTCTTTCTCATACTAACTACGACTGTTACTCTCTATTCTTTAATCATTTTCTTTTATTATTTATATATTCTTTTTATATTTCTCTCTCTCCCTAAATGTATTTATTCGATTCCTGCATTATATTTTTATTAAAAATTAATATATATATATATATCTCCAATCGCTGTGGAGGATGCACATTTTGAAAAAGATATAAGTGAGTTGCTTCGGGTAAAAGTATGGGATCTCACAAACAGACAAACCACTAAACACCCCCATACACTTGCTGGCTATCGTTGATGTTATTTTCAGAAATCATTTTTCTTTTTAAATTGTATCTATTTCTTTGAAACAAAATAAAAAAAAAATGTGCTTTCTGATTTGTAATGTCATTAAGCAAAAAATTTTGAAAATTTATTTTTGAAAAATTGAAAAAATTGCTGGCAGCAGAGGGAGAGAGCGAGTGAAAGGCACAGCTGGGAAATAACGCGTGGGAAGTAGGACGATCACATAACGACGACTCTGAAATATTCTGGGATGGGGTCCTATGAAAGATTTTAACGGCAGCGGGAGATGTGTTTTTGTTGGCTGAAATCTTAATCTAAACGCCATTTATATATACTCTCCACTGGTCAAACCTTTACACAAACCAAACAAACAAAAAAAACACACCCCACCTCTCGTACTTGCCCTGTTGCTTCCTTTAATAATTCCAGCATCAGTATTAATCCATCATCATGCATATACACATGTATAAATGTTCTTTTCTTTATATATATATATAAAACGACAACGTTGAGAATTGTCTATTTTTGGAGGAAGAATCATCATTATTCGTTAGGCTTGGTTTTAGAGAGCTTCTTTGACGAATCTTTATGTTATTCTTCATATATTTTTACCACCCACCTCTTCATTTCAAACCCTAAATACATCCATTAAAATTTGGGTGTTGGTAGTAACTACTAATACAATTTTTTATTTTTTTTTATCTCTAAACCAAACACTCACTTAACCCTACACGTATTCAGTATTTTAATATCATATATAATCCTACATGAGCTTAATTTGCTAAACATCTCCTAGCCTTTTAGATGATATTAACAACAGATTACCTGTTCCTCTCAACATCATTCACAGCTCAAAAAACAGCAGATCTATCCATTATATAAAAAAAATGGAATAATAAAAATAATATTAAAATAAATCCATGCTGAATTTTAACAATTAATATTATATGACATACTTGTTCATTAGAATATTAATTTAAGTAGCGATAGACATATGTTAGATTATGTCTTAATGCGAATTTTCTTTTGATTACTAGAAGATAATCGTCCATTAAGTTATATAATTTTTTTTTAAAATAATAATAATAATAATAATATCTCTTTATGTTATATATTTTATTTCAGTGATTCCGCTTCTAGATTAATGTTCACATCATCATCCACTAACTGTGGTTTGTAAACTAAAGTCTGAACTTGTGAAAAGAGTTAGATTATTACAGACAACAACCACTTATTGATTATCTTATTAGTTTTATTGGTGAAGTGTAGATCCTGGCTAGATTTTTCCCTTTGTTTGTGGGGTTAAGTAGCCTTTTTTTTTTTTTTTAAAGTGCTTTCCATTATGCATAGCTTTTAGACCTCAACTTATCCTATACAACTTAAATATCTTATTATTACAGCTCTCTAGACTACAGTCTCGACGGTCAACCCAACCACACTACTCAAGCTTTTGAAGCTTAGACCTAGTCAATAACTCGACTTATATGGCAAAAGCTTGCCACTCTTACCAATATCTAGTATACCCCTCATTCTCAACACCTTAAATTCAAAGATAATGTCTGTCTGAAATTGCTTTCTTTCCCAAAACCAACAACTCCCAACTTTTTTCTTTGACAAATACAACAACTTAGCAAAAAGGTATTAGTTGTTTAATGTTCTCTTTACTCATCTTCAATGACTTTCATTAATTTCTTAATCTCTGATGCAGTGTCAAAGCTTTGTTTTGACAATGGGATGGGGCCGCTGTTTTTATACGTATAATTAACAATTGAGCAACTATAACTATATATATATATATATTTAAAGCGATGAGAGGCTAATTAATAAATAAAAAAAAAAAAAGAGGAAGAAATATAGAGAAGGAATTGATGAATTCATTAAATAGAATGGTTGAGGAGGAAACTCAAAGGCGTTGACTGATTCAGTTGTAGTAAGAAATGAACGAGCGATGATTGCGGCAGTTGGAAGGTGTAATCTGATTTGTTTTTGAGGCTTTAGGGTTTATTTGATAGCGTGGCACATGGAGGGAGTCAAAGTCAACATTTTTAGCTATTAAAATATTGAAACGCTAAACGCGTAAACACACAAGAGGACAAAACGACTTTAAATCGCAACGCTGCGTCTGCGTCTGCGTCGAGGATAAATTATCACCCTCGTTTTGCGTGCACGTCTCTATAAAAATTTCTATTCGTCCCTTGGAGCTCAGATTCCATGGAGGTAAGGTGTACGTGCTCTCTCATCCCCACATATTAGAGCTTTTCTTCCTGAAAATATACATTTTCATTGTCTAAATACATATTTCCTATTACTTGATTATTTAATACATGTGGGTATTTGATATTATTATTATTATTTTTTTTTTAAATGATGGACTCTATGTCAATGATGTCTATATATAGTTTGTCCTTAAGTCGAGATGTTAGCATATGAATACAAGTTGAATATGATCCCCAAGAAAAAAAGGGAGTACAAGTTGAGTAATATGATTCTGAGTCAAATGGCATAAATAAATAAATTTAAAATTAAAAAAAAAATGAACATTGTTTCTGTATTATATTCATATTTCAACGAATTCTACAAATATAAATTCCCTTGTAACAGGATTACGTTTATAACAAATGAACCCAAAAATAAAAATCCCACTTGTATAGCTATTTTTAATTTTTGGGAAGTCTTTTCTTCTTTATCTTGGAAGAAGCAATCTAACCCGTGACAATAATCCAGATTTTCTGGCAGCGAAACCTGGATATCAGATCGGTATTAAAATTGATCCACAGATTTAATATACAATGAGTTTTTGACACATGAAAAACAAAAAAAAAAAAAATTAACATGAAACAGAATGTCAGCACAGGAAGGGGAAGAGATGGTATTGCTGACTTTTGAAGGTTGTCAAAACTAAATGCCAGTGAAAATAATGGAAATGGGTCCCTTTTTTTTTTTTTTTTTTTTTTTTTTACCCTTTTCCTATCACAACAGTCAACTGGACATCTCTCCATTTAAAATTTAAAATTTCAGATTGACTGCTATTCTAGGTCTTTGCTCACTTTTCTTGGGTCTGCTTCAATGTTGAACCTTAGAAAGAAGCTTTTGTGTGTCACTGGCTAACATCAGTCTTTTTTAAAATTTTAATGTATCTCCTCTAATGGATTATTGCCACGTTTTTTTATGGTAATGGAGAGGACATGCTTATGTGTGAGATAGGAGAGGATTAGGTGATAGTTTGGAGCCACCCATTACCCGAAATGCAATCCTGACAGTTTGAACATTAATACCGACATTTTGGACAAGGATTTACCGACATATGAATAAGGCAGCAGCCGACAAATAAATGGGGATGCAATGAAGTGCCGCAGCCCTCTCTTCCATGGGCTAACGTAATGGGCCGTAACCTAAATGACTTGCTCACATGCACCACTTTCCTGGAAGTTGAATGGCCGGTCCTATGGCTATGTGATTTAATCACCCAGATGGTGAATATGAACACTGGAAATGTTCCATCTCCGGAACACAGACTCATGATGAGCTTTAAAGTTTGCCGTCTAGATAGGGTTGGTGCAGATTTTTTTAAGGTTCATGTGTGAAAATTCTAGCCGTTGGGGACAGCAAAGCTGCCACACCTGCTAGTCCACATTCAACATCATGTGAAGCAATTTAAAGATTAAAAAAATAAAAATGCTTATCATGAACAAAATGAAAAATAATCCCACCATCTAAGTCTTCAGAACGGCTGTACCTTTAAAACAGATATTTGGTGATATTCCAACTCAACCTGCTAGTGTTTCCTTCAAAATACAGAATCATTTCAATCTTTGTTTGACTTGATCAAAGACCAAGCTTAACGTTATGTCATTTTTTTGACTAAATGATGCAATTTTAGAATAGAAAATTTCCAGATCTACAACCCTTTCGAGGAAGGATAAGATGCTTACATAAGCAGAGACCCACTGATCAAGACTTCATTTTATCAACTTTTCCTAATACCTCTCTTTCACACATCAAACTAGCTCGGACCCAATCATTTCACATGCGACCCAAACTTTCAATTTTATATTCACAGCTTACAACCAATTCGTTGACAGAAACAATTTTAACAGGTACGAAAAATATGATAAGCTTCCTCCATACTTTTACACGAGATTTAAAAAAAGCCTTCTTTCTTTTCCTTTACTTCTCCCACTGATACTGATATTCTAAAGCAGGCATAAGACCATCTTATGGAAGCAGAGAACCCAATTACTTCCTTTCAACTCTTCATCTTTATTCATTTCCAATGTGGGGTTACCATTCTCAACAGAAACACCTCTGAATCTGCACTGTAGCATACTTTTGTTTCATGAATCCGGACAAGTACCAGCAGCTTGTTGCATTCTGCGTTGGTGAACATCCCAATTATACACTCGAGCCATAGTGACCTGGAAAAAAAAAAGAACCACTGACAACTTGTTCTGGGTGAATAAGATACATGCATATAATTTTTTCAGCATTTTCAGTTTCTTTCAGCATGTTTAACTTTCATATTGTTATGAACAAATAAGCCAATCAGTGTAAAATCTATATCACATTAGTAGAATATTATTCAAGCTTAAACTATCGAATCATCAGTTGAAGAAAAACAACTTTGCAATAAAATTAATAACACCTGTGTTATCGTGACTTGATCCCTCAACAATTGTAAATCAGCTATAAGAACTTCGAGACTAGCTTTAGCATTATCTAAATTCTTTTGTAGAAGAGTAGTGGCCTGCAACATAAAGTTACTGATGATTGCATCATTCAGGCACAACTAGAGGTTTTCTTAAAGCATTGAAAAGAAAAAGCACAGACCTCTTCACATGAATATTCCAACATGACATTTGCTCCCAGCCACAAGCATACTGAATCAGCATCCTCAATGCAAGGCCGTGAATATATGCCTTCAGAGACTTCAAAATCAGAAATAAGTGCCTGTATCAAACAAATAAAGCCATTGAAAAGATAAAAGCATCAACTTATACTTTTTTTCAGAAGGCACTATCCCATGATTTTGTGTGAAAGAACAGCTACTCAACAGCCTACATGAGTATCTAAATCAACTAAATTCTCCAATCATAAAATTAATGGCCAAAAAGGAGTCATCTTGTCTGATATGAGGAAGTTATAGTGAGGCCAGCACAGTATGCACTTGTCATTCTAAAATTCAAGGTGTTCATAAGCTTGGTCTTCAGATTACCATATACATATCCAGTATTCACGCCAAAGCAGGCTAGAAATAAAACCATGAGAAGATTTTATAAGACCAGCATAAGATTGCAAGTAGTTGAAGCAATGCATATAAGCTGTCAACTAGAGACTATTTACTGAACAAGTATAGAAACATGAGCACACAACTCAACCAGCTGAATACAGATACGTAAGAAGCAAAAATGTCAACATGCAGAAAATAGCGGACAACATTTAGCAGCTGAAACATTTTGATGGGTTTTACTGCATAATCACTGTAATCACAAAAAGTGTGCATGTAAGAGAGGAGATTTCAAAAAATAATAATAGTAATAAAATAACCCTTTTTAACTTGTCAATATCTCAGTGCATTCATCAAATTTAAGTCCTAAGAGAACAGCTAGACCCACAATGGTGTTGATGAAGCCTTTTCAACTCTTTCAAGGGCTTTGAAATAAGAAATCCTAAATAGTCCAAACAAGAGTAAAAATACAACTCAAATAGAGATTCAAATAAGGAGCTAAGCAAAATTGCTAAATAATAAACTTAAATAACTAAACTTGATATTTATACAAAAATATTTCCATAATACATAAATTGCATTAGGTATATGATCTTGACTTCAATTTAAGAGGAGGATGCATATCATTCGACTTTGAGAATGACTATTGATGTGATATGTTGTGATACATGCTAACCAATGAGGGCACAAATGAGACAAACTAGAAAAAGGCAGGCATTCTCAGTAAGCAAGCCTTCAATGTTGATATAGTTTGCTTATTTCTGGCTAATGAAGGAAACTCCAGAAGGATTGCCCTATAGGAAGACTTTGGCATTTATCTATTAATTTGGTTCCCCCAACATAATGCACTGGCATGAGTTATGCAACTCCAACCTATAACACAAGAATTCATTCATCAGGAAGATATCATTGGAAGAAAGACTTCCATTTACTAAAAGCTTCCAATCCGGGCCGTGTCCATGACAGCATTATTTAAGATCAGGAACTCTAATCTATATTATAAATTTCCCCATAAGCCTAATAAGCAATCTGCCACATAAATAAGAGTTGTTTTGCCTAGATGAGTATGCATCAGAAAAAGAAAAAGAAAGAAGTAGTTCATATTACAACAAAAGCAGCAAGTTCACGAAACCAAGCAAGTGATACATACCTACAAAATATTCCAATGACTTGTACACTATAACGAACCTCACCAGTGCCCTTCTTAGACTGTAAAGTTGCAACCACATCTATACATTTCTCGATATTGGGGATCTTTGACTGAAACCAATAATAGAAAAGGATGTTATTGCAAATCATTAGGAATATGACAAAGCAAAACAGTAGGCAAATGAAAGTTCGCTTGAGCACAGTGGCTCAATTTCTGTTCAAGTATTGATCACTGGATGGTTCATCAAATTCATGCCAATAATTGTTAAGAAACTATAATATGTTAAACATTCATGTGCCAATGCAAAAACTAGGATCAATTAGTGATACAATCAACAATTGCCTAATCCCACAAATGAGAAAATGGACTCTCATCTATGCTCAAAACAAGCTCCCTATTTGTGAATCATGTTCAAAACAACTTAGACATAACTGTAGAATGCTAACAACGAAGTCAGGGTAGATGTTCAAACTTTACACGGGAAATCGTCAAATGTGATAACATATTCATGCTTGGTGATCTAGCTTAGCTTCACAATAGCACAAGCCATTTCCTCATTAAAATAGGTGAGATGAAAAATGCACAAACACGTGCGGAAAATAAGCCGTTTCCCTGGGTAAGCTAGTATCAGGTAAGCAAATTGGAATATTCCACTAAACTTCAGTTCTTTACCCTCAAATTTCATCTGAATCCTATCTTGTTTTGCTGCAATAATAGAAATAATGAGGATAACAAAAACTGTACAGGTAATATGAAAACAATGGAAAGTAGTATACAAACAATTAGAAGTAATTGAAGATCCCTCTGCTGGGCAAGAGATCTCATCTCGACTAACTTATATTGCTGAAGCCTGCAAAACAACAATAACTCAAAAATCGATTGCATTAACCCAAAAAAAAAAAAAAAAAAGAGTCTTGTAAGCTACGAGAATTATGTGAGAATGGTAACATGGGAAGCACAGTTAAAGGAAAAGGAGTTACCTTCCTTGGAGGAAGGAAAGAGCGGAGTTGACATCGTGGCCATATTGGGTGAGATAGGATTGGACATCTTCTATAAAATGAGCTGCGGGTATTCCTCTTCTCTCCGTTGTTGATGATGA
>CAOGCB010354013.1:0-12945 GCA_948266635.1 Cnidoscolus chayamansa | reverse complement strand
TTCAGTTCACTGGTTCTCAATGTTAAAACAATTAGTAAATCACAGCAAGAGCAATGCTGGTTTTCAGAAAGAAATAATCTCTATTCAGTGTTCGAAGGTCATGTTCCCATCATTGAACATTGAGGGGAACAAACCCACAATCCATAGTGAAACTAATACCTCAATTAGAAAAAAGAAAAACAAAATATAGAAAATCACAATGAACTTACTACCCAAAACAACAAAACGGAAGCAAATTACTACTAAAATCACTGACACGCAATCAAATGCAAAACAACTGCAGCATACAAAGAGGGAAAAAAAAAATGAAAGAACAAAAATGGAAAACTCAACTAAGAAATTGAAAGACAATAACCTAATAAGAGAGAATTTTACTCACACCGAAATAAAATAAAACAAAACCTCGGCTAGCGAGAAAGGAGCCATATGAGTTGTCAATATATCATTTTGCCTGAGAAAGTCGCCAACGAAGTCCGAAACCCTAAAGCAGTAGCTGGCTAATGAAATAGAGGAGGGTGATGTTGCTGCTCAAGACCTTGTTCAGTTCTCAACCGAGTGAGGATTCAGAGGCGAGCGAGATGGTGCAGGGAGATAGGGTTTTCTTTGGACGCAGCGAAACGACATCGTTTTCTTCCTACAATAATAGCCTATCTATTTCTTAATTATTTGGATTAATTGGTCAATATAGCAGAAGATAACCCTAAAAATATTAAAATAAATAGAATTTAATTACATATTTTTAAATTTATTTTTTAATATTGTATATATAATTTTTTAAATTATTTATTTTAATTAATTTATATATAATTTTAAATTATTTTCATATATTATATTAATTAAATTTACAAATTTAAATAAAATAATATAAAAAATAAACATATTCAAATAAAGAATATAATGACTTTAAACTAAAATTCTATCAAAAATTAAATATAATTAAGTTCAAAGTTATTTAAATTCAACTTAAAAAAAATCATTTTATTTAAATTTTGATCAAATCGGACACCTATATAAATCTGTTTGATAACCATCCAAATTATGCTATTTCAATTCCTGCTAAATCAATATACAGTGGCGGACGCAGGACGGCAGTTTTGGATCACAATTTTGATGAGGCACCACTGCATTGTAATTACAGTACCATTACTCTAAATTTTTCTCGGTCGTCGGGAGACACGTACTAAGGCTGGCTCCCTACGTCTGCCCCTTAACCAGAACTACTCCAAAACTTTTTGAGTCATCAGGGGGCACGTGACAGACCTGGCCCATTGCGTCCGTCACTATCAATATATATATATATATATATAAATTTAATGATAAAATACAAAATAAGTATTTTGTTCTGATCTCTTTGAATCATAATAATTCCTTCTGATTTTTACTAACCATAATAATTATATTATAATAATTTAAAATTATATTTATATTAATAATTTACATTTTCGATATATTAATAAAAAATTTGATCAGGTGATTAAGCATACGAACTCCTTCAGTTTCATACAAAATAGTTTAATTTTTTAATTTATTTTATTATTTAATTTCGATTATGTATTCATATATATATATATATATAATACTTAAATTCAAATTCCTGTATTATTTACAATTATAATTATTATGTACTTGTACTATTTTTATATAAAATTGATTATTTAATTTTTATTTTTATATTCTATTAAAATAATATATTCTATTAAAATAATATATTCTAAAGAGTTCATTGTTTTTTAACAAAAATAAAACATATTTACTTAAATATAAACTTTAGATGGAATGATTAATCTCAACAAATGAAACTTAATGACATGATTATTATTTAAATTATTTTTACATATTTATAAATAAATTAAATTACAAATTATTTTTATTCACTGCAAAAATAAAATTTAAAGTGAAATAGTCTCATAAATTTCTAATAGTATTAAAATATTTGAAAAATAAATTAAAAAATTAAATCAATCGATTGATTTATAAAAAAAATTATTTATTATTTAATTACTTAAATACCGAGTAAATAAGATGAATGCTTCGGAAAAAGAATTGTGGATACATATATGAAATAAATAAGTCGGAGATAAAATAAGTCTATATTAATCCACGAATTATATAATATAATATTATAAAATAAAAAATAATTTATTATAATTTAAACAAATTAGTTTTGAAAGGTGGAAGTAATATTTTTTATATCAAAAGGTGATATACTCTTATTTTAGAGATTCTCACATCTTGATCCGACAGAATTATAGAGAGGTAAATCACGGTGACCCAGCGATAGTCAAGAAGGAGCATATTTTAGTGTGAGTGTAATATTTTTGGATGTGATATTGCTTAAGCATGTCTAAGTTTGTATGGTTTGTCAATGCAGCCCACCGACCTATCCAAATCGCTTGATATTGTTGTCGGGTCGAGTTGGTTTATTTATCAAAATACTTACTGAAAAGTTTTTATTTATTTATTTATAATAAAACAAAATAATTTATGTTTTTTTTTAAATGAGTGTTTTTCTTAGTTTTTTTTAGTAACTATAATCGTTTTTAAAAAAGAAAATTAAATGTTTTTATGTAATATTACAGAATTTGCGTAAAGAATTTGTGTTGTTCATGTTCTTTGAAGTAGTTGCAAAGTTGGTCACGGGTGACCATGCGAATTTTTTTATTATCCATATGCAACGCATGTGTTGCAAAATATCGAAAGAATATGCTGTAAATTATTATTATTATTAAAAAAATTATGGAAAGAAAATTGATGTGTTTTTGTATATTTTTAATTTCATTAATTTTACTTTAAGCATGTAAAGGATGATATTATAAAGGGAATTAATAATATTCTATTTTAGTAATTTCCATGTAACATTATTAATTATTGTCGATATTTGCTTTAAATTTATAATTTATGTTTTCAATATAATCGATTTATATAATACGGTTCAACATTTAATTTAAATGAATTTATTCATAATGTGTCAAAATCAAGTAGAAGAAAAAGAAAAAGACCGTTTTTTCTTCTTATCTCTATTTATATATTTAAAATAGTAAAAAAATATATTTTGAAGTATATTAAAAAAATATAGGTTTATTTTTTAGTATATTCTAAAAGTAGCCTATTCCTTTATATAAATAATTTTAGTGTTGTTAGTGATGCCTCAGTTGCAATTGAATTATAAGAGTATATTTCTTAAATAATCTTTCAAACTAATTGCTATTTCTTTACATGTTCATTTTCTTAACCAATTAGCATTTTTACTAGGATTAGCAAGTCTTCATAACCCTTTGCTCTTCTAGATTAGTTGGTATTGTAATATATTGGTTTTCTTGAACTGTTGGCCTTCCTGACCGATTGATTTTTTGAAGTAATTTGTCGTCTAGATTTGTTGATTGTCTATACCCATTAGTCTTCCCCATTGATTGGTCTTCTAAACCTATTTGTCTTCTAAATCAATTGGATTTTATGATTAATTAGTCTTCCAAACCAATAGGTCTTCCAAACCTATTAGTCTTTTTAAAAATTTAGTCACGTAGACCCATTGGTCTTCATGACTAGTTGGTATTTCATACTAGTAGATTTTCCAAACCAGTTGGTTTTCCATGACTCGTTGATCTTTCTTGACCAGTTGGGTCTTCCCAACTTGTTGGTTTTCTGGACCCATTGGTCTTTTTAACTAATTTGTCTTTTTGAGTAATTGGTCTTCGTGACCCACTCGTCTTCTTGACCAGTTGGTCTTCTTCACCGCATAGTCTTTCTAACCAGTAGATTTTTCTTTGACTAAGTTGTCTTCTGGAGCAATTGGTCTTCCTGACTACTAGGTATTTTTTTGACTAGTAAGTCTTTCAGGCCATTTAGTTTTCTTGACCCGTTAGTTTTATGGATCAGTTGCTCTTCTTTATTGCTTGGTTTTATGAACCAGTAGGCCTTCCTTTGACTACTTAATCTTCTAAACTAATTGGTCTTCTTGATTGTTTGATTTCAAAATAATTGGTCTTTTGGACCAGTTTGCCTTCCTAACTAGTTGATCTTTCTAATCAGCTAGTTTTTCTAACCAATTTTTTTTTTAATCTTATTTTTAGAGATTATTAGTTAAGATCAATTTGTACTATTAATATTTAGTTTGACCATTAAGATAGTTTATGGAGTTTTCAAGAGGCTACCGGTTAAGATCGATTTATGTCTTTTATCTTTAGTCTGACTTTTAAGACAATATGATAAACTCTTTGATGGCTACTAGTTAAGACATATTGGTGTCTTTAATTTCAGTCTAACTATTAAGACAATATTTGAACCCTTTAGGAGGCTAAAGAGTAATTTGTGCCTTTGATCTTGAGTCTAATTGATAAGACAATTTTCGGACCCTTGGAGAAGCTACATGTTACTGATTTGTACCTTTAATATTCTATTCGAATGTTAAAACAATCTTTGGACCTTTTGAGGGGTTATTATTTGAGATCAATTTGTGCATTTGATTTTCTGTGTAACTGTTAAGTCTTTAAGACTCTTATGGAGGCTACCAGTTAAGATTGATTTATGCCTTTGATCTTTTGCTCGACTATTAAGACAATCTTCGAATCATTCGAGAGACTACTGATTAAAATCGATTTGTATCATTGATATTCTAACCGACTGTTAAGATGATCACCACAGTTTTTTTAGAGACAATCGATAAAAACTTATTTGTGCCTTTAATCTTATGTCTATATTAACTATTAAAACAAATTCATGTGATGGGGCCCTTAGTCATAAGGATATTGTCGTTCTTCTAAAAATTATGAATATTGTTATTTTTTTAATCTACAAAATAATACTTGCCGATACATTTTTAAACATAATATATATTATAATTTCAAAATTATTTACCATTAAATAACGTTTCACTATTCAATTTCATATATAGGAGAAGAATGAAGAGTGATATTTTAGATGTTATATTAAGGAGTTTTCGTTAATAATATTCATTAGTAAATCTTTAAAATAATTATTTAAATATTATTGTAACAGTCCGGCCGTACCAGACCGCTATTAATATTAGAATTCCGATCACTCGAAGGTGACCGAAATCCCAACAAACTTAAGTGTCATCTTACATCATTATTATGTCATAATTTTTTGTTTTTCTTTTTTTTTTCTTCTTATGTTTATTTCATCATACTATTGTTTATTATGCATTTATTTATTTTATTCATTTTCATACCTGTATGCATATATTATACATGTATATTTCATAATATTCAAATCATGCATATAATATATAATTATCATGGCATAAGGAATTCTATGAAAAAATGTAAATTCTTCGTCACATAGTGACTATACATTCCTATATCGAGTCATATGTAGTTATGATAATCATTTTACATAAATGATTACATTACATATACTAGGGCAGCAACAACTATACATATTCATCCGGAACCCTTTTTTCGAGTCATCATCTTGACCCTATGAAAAATTGATAAAGGGAGAGAGAAGAGGGAATAGGCATAAAAAAGTGTGTCAGCTATTTTGAAATAGTTTCACGAGTAGACACAGAAAAACCATACATAAAACATTCATTTTCATGTTAGTGCAATGCATCAACATCAAACAATTCACATAACTTAACACGTAAGGTGAACCTATCCGCATAGGCTTTAGTGCTCGGTTGCCAAAACAACTCCTTAGGACTTCATTAATATTAAATTTGGGTAGTCAAAGCATACCCTCAGGTCAATGGTCCAGGAAGCCAAAACATACATTTGGCCAAACATTACATTAAGTATAGCGCCAAAAAGCTCATTTCGACAATTTTGATCTTACCATATACTAATGTCAAATAGTTCATTTCAATCAACTTGTCACCCATACATTATATTTCTTTTCCATCAATTCATCATAATCATTGAAGTTTATGGTTCATTCAATATTCACTGAGTCATACATATCATATAACATATATGCAATGCAAAATATCTTGTGGTGCTAATGCAAGCAACCTAAACATCATTAAACATGCCTATGCCATAAAAATATTTTGTACCATACAATTTAAAAATAGTTAGTATCTACTCACCGAGAAAATTGTGTATTTACAATAATCCAATCTATTGTTACCTTGGATTTCCTTAGTCCAGTCCTACATTAACCATTTTTGGATTAGAGAAAATACATATACATACACCCTCTCTATACTCTAAGACTCATTCACATACCTCCCCATACAATATTTCTTTACTTATGAGTTATTGTTCGGTTAACCTATGTATTCTAGTTGGAAACTGAGTAATATATTTCACCCTCTTATGGTTACCAGCTAAGTGATGCCTTATTCAGAACTATCTTTCCTTACTTAGCCGTATGGATGTCTCAGTTACACCCATTAGTTATCGAGTCATTTTGTTGACCTAGTCAACCAATGCCTCAGATCATTTATTCATTTCATTCTTTATCTTTTACCAAGTAGGAAAATGTCTTAGTAGCACCTCTCAGCTACCTTCATATTCTCTCTCTCCGAGTCATTTTGTTGACCAAGTCAACCAAATGTCTCGACTACATCATTCTTTATCATTTACTGAGTTGGGAAAGATACCTCGGTAGTACCTCTCGGCTACCTTTATCTTTCCTTTTTCCGAATCATAAAATGTCTCAATTACATTATTCGGTTATCTCTATGACTCAACTCTTAAACTAGTTTCACGATGACCAGATTATCCTAGTGGTGATAAAAAATTAGATTTTGCCCAGTAGGTCAAAACTAGCTTATTAGTGTTTTCAGTCCATTTAGACTCATTTTTACGCATGTTTTCATTCGGAAACACCTCATTTAACATCATTTAACATCACAAGTTAGAAGGAGGCCAATTAACCTGTTTTGAAGGCGATTGGTGAAGAAGAACTTGATTTTCCTCAAGTTTCTTTCGCTGGTGAACTTGCTTTTATTTTCCCGAAATTTGACGACTACCGCTACAAACCAACATATATCATTTCCAACATGCTTTGTCCTCACTCACATGTTTTCTGAGAGAACTTCCCAGAAGGTCACCCATCTTGTAATTGCTTTAAGCCAAGCACGCTTAACTATGAAATTCTTACGGAAATGCTCCCGAAAAGGAAGGTGCACCTTGTTGATATAACTAGTACCAATCAAATCTCTTAAGCTATATTCTAAATTGTACAGTCTCATACCTGCACAATCTCGAAATCACTCAACTGTGCAGCCCCATCCCTACACAATCTTAGGACCCCTCTTTTTCGGATGTGGGATCAGTTCATTCATGTATCCCTCCACCTTGAAGTCTGCAAGAAGCCGCTCCTTGTCCGTGCTCTCTCTAGCACTGGCGATCACTTCCCGCCCTCTTCGGTCCCGGGTATTACAAAGTTACCAGATTACCTCCAACAAACATGAAGTATCCAGATGTAGACCATCTATCATCCTTACTTCTAGCCTAGTCTGCATCTGTATATCCTTCGACTGTCACATGTCCATTCTTCTAATACAATATCCCTTTTCCTACAACTCCCTTTAAATATCTTAGCACTCTAAAAGCTCCTTCCATATGGACTTCCGGTGGGTCATGCATATACTGACTAATCAAGCTTACTGTATATGTTATATCTGGCCTAGTGCGTGAGAGGTAAATAAGCTTACCAACCAGTCTCTGATATTTACCCCGATCAGTGGGTTTACTGTCTTCTGCTTTATCTAATCCATGATTCTGAATGACCGGCGTTTCTGCTGGTTTGCAATCCAACATCCCTGTCTCTGTTAACAAGTCAAGCACATACTTTCTCTGGGAGATGAAGATTCCAACTTTTGATCGTAGTACCTCTATGTTAAGAAAGTACTTTAGTTCTCCTAAGTCCTTCATGTCAAACTCACCAAATAGGTTTCTTCGTAGCCTTTCTATCTCCTTAGCATCATTCCCTTTATGACCATGTCGTCAACATAGATAATAAGACAAGTAATGACTTCTCCTCTTCGTTTCAGAAATAAGGTATGATCTGAGTTGCTTTGCCGATATCTATATTTCCTCATAGCACATGTAAACCTTCCAAGCCATGCTCGTGGTGATTGCTTAAGGCTGTACAAGGCTTTGCGTAACCTACATAACTTCCCGGCCTTAAAGTCTTCTGTGTATCCTGGAGGTCCCTCCATAAATACTTCCTCCTCTAAATCTCCATGCAAGAAAGCATTCTTGACGTCGAATTGGTGTAGTGGCCAATTCAGATTGGCTGCCAGGGAGAATAAGATTATGATGGTGTCCAATTTGGCCACTGGAGAAAAAGTTTCTGAGTAATCCATTCCATAAGTTTGAGTGTACTCTTTCGCCACTAATCTTGTTATATACCTTCTGTGCTTCCATCCGATCTGTATTTTACAGTATAAACCCAGCGACAACCCACTGGTTTTTTCCTTTTGGTAGAGGACATTTTTCCCATGTCTTGTTTCTTACTAGTGCTTCCATTTCCATATCCATTGCTTTGACCCACTCTTTCTCTTTCAAAGCCTCTTGTACCGTTTTAAGGATCTAAGTGGAACAAAGGTTCTTGTTTAAGGTTTTTAAACTCAGGGCAATATCTCCGGGGAGGTACACCCCTATTACTCCTTAGAGGTAGCATATATTATGTTCCCATCTTTGTCTCCTGCGTCGGTTTACCTGAGTCAACCACACTCTCAGATTTTTCAAGGTTAGACATAATAATAAGAGAGGAAGGTTCAGAATGGTTTACCATAAGAATCTCCACAGTCGACGTTTTAAGCATGATTCCATCCAATTCGGCCTATGTTCCATGGTCAGACTTCTGGATTGGTACAAACACTTCATCCTCAATAAGCTCCCCTTATCCCGAAATTAGCCAATCATGGGTTCCACCATTAGGATCACTCTCCCCCTGGGCACTGGTTGGGGATTTCGCGTAGTAATAGGTATTTTCAGAAAAACTATAGTCAAGAGTAGTATACATAGTATGAGTGATGGGGCAAAACACCGATACCCCTTTTTAGAAACACCATAACTAATGAAAAGACAACGGCGAGCACATGCATCAAGTTTTGTGCGTTGAGTCCGCGGAATGTGAACAAAAATCGTGCATCCAAAGATACGGGGTTGGAGTTACAATGGAGGTAGAATAGTATGATAAGTGAAAAGGGTATGAAGGGGTGTACGATTTTGTAAAGTTCGGGAAGGAAGTCGGTTAATCAAGTAGACAATAGTGGTAACTAATTCGAGCCAAAAAATGGTAGGGACATTAGCTTCGAGAAGGAGAGCTCGAGTGACTTCCAAAAGATGCTAATTTTTCTTTCGGCAACTCCATTTTATTGAGGGGTGTAGGGGCACGAAGTTTGGTGTATAATACCTTGCTGGGTGAGAAAGTTTGTTAGAGATTGGTTGATGAATTCTCCGTCATTATCAGAACGAAGAATCTTAATAGAGGCACCAAATCGAGTATAAATCATAGTATGAAAATCCAAAAAAGTAGTACTTACTTCAGACTTAGAATGTAGAAAATAAACCCAGGTGACCCTAGTGCAATCATCAATAAATGTGATAAACCATTTAAATTTTCTAGTAGCATATGCAGGGGCAGGTCCCCATACATCAAAATAAATAAGGAAAAAAAGTAAATTAGATTTATTATAATAAGATGAAAAATTAGTACGGTGACTTTTGGCCAATACACAAGTGTCATAAAAGACATATTAGATTTAACCAAGGTAGAAAATAGAGTACGCAAATAACTCAAGGAAGGGTGTCCTGAGCGGCGATGCCACAACCATAACTGATGGGAGGGTGAGCCGAGAGTCATCAGTGCCTATCCTGAACCAGAAACCTCATCCACGAAATACAACTCATTTCGTTCAGTGCCACGCCCAATAATGGTTTGGCTGTGAAGATCTTGCAAAAGGAAAATAGAGAGATACATTAGTACCACACAGTTCAATTGTTTGGTGATCTGGCTGATAGAAAGAAGTTTACATGACAAATCAGAAACGTGCAAACAGTTAGATATACGCAAGGTAGGAGATACTTGGATGGTCCCAGCTCCGTGAACCCGACTTTTACCCCTAGTAGCATTAGAGATAAAGACTTGGTTACCAGAGTGGGAGAGGTAATATCTGAGGTATCAAAGGTCATAGTATCAATGGCTCCATAATTGAAAATCCATTGGGAGTCTCGATGATGGATAGGGGAGGGTGCAACCGCATGAGCTACGCTCGAATGGGTAATCTGGGAATTTCTGGTATTTTGAGGATTTTTTATAATTTTCGGTAATTTGGTAAGTTTTATTTTTAGGATCTGGATAAAAAATCTCAAGGATTAACTCAAATAAACCTGCAGGATTAGAAAATTTTATAGAGGGGCATTTTAGACATTTAGGCATGAAGGTATTTAAGGAAAAAGGACTAGGGTTTTCAAACCCTAGCCCATTACCTCCTGCCTTTGTATGATGCGCGGCCGCTTCTCTTCCTCCTTCTCCTATGCTCTGGTGCGCAGCCGCCCCTCTCCCTGCAACGACTTCACACCCGTGTTTGTCGCCACTGCAGGTAGCCTCTTGGTTGCCGCTGGCGGCAGCTGCTCCATGTCCCTCTCTGGTGCTACCTTTCCGATCTTGTTGTCTCTTCTTCGCTTGGAGCTCTTCCCACTAATCTGGGTAACCGTGGAGTCTAAAGCATGTGTCTCGGGTATGGCGGTTGCCGCCACAGTGGGAGCAGGTAAGTCTCGACTTCTCATTTTTTCTCCGTTTTGTTCACCGGGATGATGATTTCCCAACGAGATTTGACCGACCTTGTATAGCTAGTCCCGTTCCTGTTGGTAATCTGATCTCGACGCCTTCACTGGCCTCATCGCCGATGCTAGATAACTGGATCCGGCGGCGAATGGTTTCCAGATGACTGACAGAATATGTTTCTTCCAGTGTCGAGATGACGTCGTTGCTTAAAATTTTCTGTCGGGTGGAATCTAATTTGGGATTAAGACCCCCAAGGAATCGAAAAACTCGCGCCTCTTTCGTCAGCCGATTGAACTCGGCGATATCGTCATCGTGTTTCATCAGGTTTGGCCGGCGTTCATCCACCTCGGCTTAGATGGCCCCTAACTCATTGTAGTACTGTTCGATTGTCTTGTTGCCTTGTTATAATCTGTCTGCTTGATCTATAAGGTGGAATATCTCCAGATTATGTCCACCACTATTGTAAGTTCGGTAAATTCCTTCCCTATGCTGTTTTGTAATGCATGAAGTTAGGTATGAGATTGTGTTCAATTGTTTGGGTAATCCACCCAATTATTGTTGCATCTGTTGCCTTCCAGTGCAGGTACTGAGGATCTTTAACTCCAGGTGCCGGCGGGTTTCCGGTAAGGTGGCCAAATTTGCCGCGTCCGGTGATAAAATTTTGAATAAGAACTTAGCACAATTGACGTTTAATTTAATCCTAATTTGGGGCTGTGTTAAATCGAGAATAATGATATTGTTTGATTTTGTAGAACTGACCGATTGGAGTAACTCAATCAATTTTTATGCCAGGTTGAATGATTCGTCAGCGGAGACAACTTCTGGCGACGCCATAGGTAAATTTGGTATATGATGAGGTCAGAAACAACTACGTTCCAATATGGATCGTAGTCTGTTCTAATACCATATTGAAAGAAAAATTCTACTCACTTTTTACTGATGAATGAATACATAGGTAATTACATCTCAATAATCTATTTGAGTTCTACTTTTTATTTCTTAATAAATTTAAACTACTACAATTATAATTATTTTCTAATAAATGTCAAATACAATTTATGTTAACAACCAGTGCCTATAAATTAAGAATTTAAATATTTCTTACACATATTTGTGACTTAATTTATTGAAATATTTGAGATCTTCATGTTACCGATTATGATATTAAAAATGCATGTGAGTTAAAATGTAAATAAAATGAAAATGAATTAAAAATGTAAGGTAAGCTAAATAAAAATTTATTAAGATTTCATTCACTTTTCAACGATTGTAATTTTAACGTTGATAATAGTATGAAAATTCAGACCGTTTCATATTCTTAAAAAAAAAAAAGAAATAAAATATAGATAATGTTTAGATTTCTTAGAAAAGAGGGGAAAAAAGCTTTATTTGCATAGTAGTTGAAAATATAATATTTTTAGAAATACGTACATTTTCTTTTTTACATTAAAAGAAATTTAAATATTTTTTTCCTTCTATTTCCACCATTAAAATATGCTTTTAGTGTATTCATCTCTCAAATTAAATAGTTATATAAGTATTTTTAATTTATATTATATTTTCAACTATATATTTTTAACAGTAGGAAAAAAATATTTAAAAATAGAAATAAAAAGCATAATTTTACAATTATATGTGAAAATTAAATTCTTATATTCTTAATTTTATCCAAAATAAAGAAAAAATAATAAAGCAGAAAATAATAATTATTTTTTCTTTATTTTCTAAATAAAATATCTCTCAATATTTTAAAATTACTTTTCTTTCTCTTATTTTCTACACATCCAAATATAATAAATTTCACCAATTTTTTAACTATAAAATTAATATTCATTTATTTATCTACATTACTAGAAAAAGTATCTACGTTTATCTAAATAAGGTAAAAAAAATTAAATTAGAAAATATATTGTCTGTTTGGATGAATAAAAAGAAAATTATTTGGGTATTAAAGAAATATATTAACTTTCAATAATAATAATAATAATAATAATAATAATATAGGGATATATTTGTAATTTCAAACTTTCTTCCCTACAGATGTGAAAGGAATGTGGCGGTGGAGTATAATTTATTTTTTTCTTTTTATTTTAAAATAATTTTTTTTTTCTTTTTGTTCCCTATTTTTCCACAAGCCAAACACGGTCTTTGAACTTCGGGGAAACATTGGATGAGGGACGTCTGCTTGGGGGACCGGGAAAGGAGGTGTGCGCAAGTGGTAGAATAAACTGGAATTGAATA